>JXCR01007253.1:0-11803 GCA_002079205.1 Phalaenopsis hybrid cultivar | reverse complement strand
CAAAGCACTCCATCATCTAATTAGTTTAATTTCACTTTAATTTTCATAATTAAGTAATTTACTAACATGAAATTTTCACAAAAAAACAAATAACTTCACATTTTTATATATAAATCCAAATAATTACAAACAAGTATTTTGAAATCACAACATAAACTCAACTTCGAAATAACACAAACAACATCCTAACGCTGAAAACTAAACAATCAAATACTAATAGAAAACATAATAAGTTTGATAAAGAAAACTAAAGAAATCCAACATAACTAAACATAAATAAGTTCTTATAAACCACAATTCCAAACTTTAAAAAGTTGCTACACATTTTCATGTTCATCACTATCATCTTCTCTAATATCTCCCATTGGATTGACGATGCACAGATAAGTTAAAGAAAGGATGGTGAGGAAATTCATCAGTCGAGTCTGCTTCAACCCAAACATTTTTCTTATACATTCACACTGTAGCCTCTTCCATAAGTCTAGTGTGATCAATTGATCTTTAATTCTCCAATCTAGATGGTCAAACTGATCAGAAATACTATTAATCACATTCAGAATATTAATCATCTCATTCTCCAACCTCTTAATCTTCTTCAAAATAACAATTGAATAATCCAAAAATATGGGTCATATTGGTGATAAGTTTTGGGATGATTGATCCATAAGAACATTTCTGTCATCCACTTCTCCATTTTCTAATTAATTAAAGTTTAATACTGGGTCCATTGGCTTCAATTAAGAAGCATTTTTTCCCAATTTTCATATGGAACTTGTGATTGGCTACGAAGCAAAATTATTGTGTATGGATGTCCAAGACTAAGATTAGATCTCTTCAAAATTAAACTAAGAGTAGATTTTACTATTATAGCACCCACTTTAATTGGTCTTCTAGTTTGAATATAGTAGTTCAATAAAGCACATTATTTTGTCACTTTATTGATTTTAGTAGTAGGAAGTAATTTTGTCAAAATAAAGGTATGCCAAGGTTTGGATGCAAAATTTAACAATGAAGAAAGAAAATTTACATTATTGTTATCTCCTATCTCTCATGTTCCATCTTCATCCATCAAGAATCTAAAAACTTCATTCATATTGTCTTTTGTAGGGGCAAAGTTGGCATAATGACAAATCAGAATGTTCTTGACCAAGAAAATCTCATTAATTCTTGAAGGAGTAAAAGGTATCCACCTGTCTAGAACATAGACAATTCCTTGATTTATCCCATGAAGTATTGCATAAAATTCCTTCACAATAAGAATTATTACAACCGCAGTTGTGTAGCATAGTACTTCCCATCGCCTTTGCAAAATGATTTCTTCCACACTAGTACTAGGACTATTGAATCCTTGATTCATGAAACCTCTTTCCTTGATCAACATCTTCTTCATAAGGACCTTGTCAAGCAACCTCTGCGCATCAAAACTAATAAGCTTTCTTCGATTGAAAATCTTATATTTGGAAGTTTCCTTGGAGTTGGAGGCCATAGGAACAATATTATTGAATCTTCTCCCTCTCTACCAATTTAATTTAACTCCAAACGACTGATTTAAGAAGTTAAATAGAGAAAATTTTGCCAAAAACTGTCAACGGAAGGTTCCGGACACTTTTTCCAACTGCAACGCCTAGACGCCATATTCTAGCGCTGAGGTGTTGGGCTTTCTGAAAAGTGGCACTTAAGCGATAGATTCTGGCACCTAGGCACCAATGCTACATGAAATAGGTGCCTAGGCACCTAAGGGCAGGTGCACTTTTTTACACCATTTCACCTAAGGTTCAAAATAACTCTCATACCTTTCATAAAATTGAATAATTAAAACATTTTAATGCATTTTCTTAACATTTGAGTATCTAAAGAACATAGAATTTAATCATAGGAGCTTATATAACATAAAAATAAATTGAAAAATAATTACACAAATAACAATGGGTTGCCTCCCACAAAGAACTTTGTTTAACGTTGTCAGCCTGACATTCTCAGTTTTTAGTATGGGTGACCCAACATTAAAACCTCTATAGAAATTAGACTGTGTCCATCAAAAAAAGGTTTTAACCTATGTCCATTAACTTTAAATATTTTCTGATTCTTAGATCTTAAATATCCACAACTCCATATGGGTAGACTTTTTTAACAGTAAACGGCCCTAACCACCTGGACTTAAGTTTTCTGAAAAATAATTTCAATCTTGTGTTATACAACAACACTTCCTATCCAGGTGCAAACTCCTTTCTTATTATCTTTTTATTAAGTCAATTTTTCATTTTTTCCTTATAAATCTTAGCATTTTCATAAGATTCATTTCAGATTTCTTCGAGCTCATTTAGTTGCAATAATCTTTTCTCACCAGCATCTTTTAAATTAAAATTAAATTATTTAATAGCTCAATAAGCTTTATGATCCAACTCTACTAGTAAGTGACAAGTCTTTCCAAAAATAAGTTTATATGGAGACATTCCTATAGAAGTTTTATAGGTTGTTCTGTAAGCCCATAATGCAATATCTAATCTAGTAGACCAATCCATTTTGTTAGGATTATAGTCTTTTCTACGATTCTTTTATTTTTACGGTTAGATAATTTTGCTAGACCACTAGTCTGGGAATGATAAACAATGGAGATCCAATGCTTTATATTATATTTTTCAATCAATTTTTCAATTCTTTTATTCCTGAAAAGAGATCCTCCATTTATAATGATTACTCTAGGCATTCCATATTTTATAAATATATTTTTTATTAAAAAGTTTGAAACACTCCGAGCAGCACATCAAGGTAAAAAAACTACTTTGATTCATTTATAAACAAAGTCTACTTCAATTAATATATATAAATTTCCAAAAGAGTGTACAAATGGTCCAAAAAAATCCAATCTCCAAACGTCAAAATTTTCAACTTCTAATGTAAAACATAGGGGCTTTTCATTCCTATTTGAAATATTTCCTACTCACTGATTTCAATCACATGCTTTTATATATGTATTAATATCCATAAATAGAGTAGGCCAATAAAATTTAGATTGTAAGATTTTATATGTTGTTCTATCAATTCAAAAATGTCCCCTAAATTTAGAATCAAGACATTTTTGAATAATTTCTTTAGTTTTTTCATATGGTATAAATCTTTGAATAACCTAATCTTTATATTGCTTATATAAATATAGGACATCTTAAAAGTGGAATTTTGCATCATGAGTAAATTTTTTATGTTGTTGTGTTGTCAATCCATAGAGTAAAAGATAACTAACGATATAGTTCACTATGTCTGCATTCCATGGTACCTGCCATTCATTAATAGTGTATAGATGGTCATCAGAAAAATTTTCATTAATTTCACTATCATAATTAAATGATTTTTCCTATTCCGGCCTAGATAAATGATCCTCTATTTGATTATCGAATCTCTTCTTATCTACTACTACAAAATCAAATTCTTACATCAGAAGGATCCATCTAATTAATCTTAGTTTCGCGTCCTTCTTTTGCATCAAATACCTTATAACAGAGTGATCAATATGCACAATACATTTAGCTTCAATGGGATATGATCTAAGCTTATCAAAAGCATAAAAAAATTGTCAATAACTCTTCCTAAGTAGTGGTACAATTAATTTGAGCTTCATTCAGAGTTGTACTTGTGTAATATATAATTTTAAAAAAAATTCATATATTTTCCTTAGTACAACCCTAATTGCATAATCATTAACATCACACATTAGCTTAAATGGTTTCTCCCAATCAGGTGAAACTATTATAGGAGCAGTGATTAAGTTCTCTTTTAATAATTCAAAGGCATTAATGTATTTTTGGTTGAAATCAAATTTTGCATATTTTTATAATAATTGGCATTGAGGCTTAGTAATTTTTGAAAAAATATCGTCTCTAGAAACCAGCATGCCCTTAAAAACTTTTAAACCCTCTCATTATAGTACAAAGAGGTAGTTTAGCTATAACTTGAACTTTTGTCGGATTCACTTCTATACCATTTTCATATATTTTATGTCCAACTACAATTTCTCATGCAACCATAAATTAACATTTCTCTTAATTTAATACTAAATTTATCTTTTCACATTATTCTTAAACTTTTTCTAAATGATTTAAACATGATTTTAATGAAGTTCCAAACACTAAAAAGATATCCATTAAAAAAGCTATCCCTTTTTCAATTAAATCGCAAAATATAGACAACATCATTGAAATGTTGCAGGTGCATTACATAAACCAAAGGGCATTCATCTAAAAGCAAAAGTATCACAAGGACTAGTAAATGTTGTATTTTCTTAATCCTCACAAGTAATAGGAATTTGATGATAACAAGTATATCCATCTAAAAAGCAAAAATATTTGTGCCCAGCTAGTCTATCCAACATTTGGTCCAGAAAAGGTAAAGGAATGTGATCTTTTCTAGTGGTGGAATTTAATTTTCTATAGTCAATACAGATTTTCCAACCATTGACATGTCGTTTTAGTATTAATTCTTATTTCTCATTAACTGCAACAGTCACACCCCCTTTCTTTGGAACGCAGTGAATTGGATTTACCCAAGCACTGTCCAAGATAGGGTATATAATTATGACATCTAACCATTTTAAAATTTCTTTCTTAACAACTTCTTTCACTATAGGGTTTAATCTCCATTGAGGATTAGCTTTTGGTTCATGATGTTCTTCTAATAAAATTCTATGCATACAAATTGAAGGACTATTCTTTTGATATCAACTAATGTCCATCCGAAGACTTTCTTATACTTTTTTAAAATCTCTAATAATTTTTATTCTTGTAATTCAGTTAAATCTGAGGATACTATAATAGGTAATGTAGATAAATCTCCTTAAAAAAAATATTTTAATTATGCAGGGAGTACTTTCATATCAAGGTCAGGAGGTGTTTCAATTGAAGGAATAAGATTTTTATTATTTTTTTGTAGTGTCTAACAATTCAAAACTTTCTTGAACATAATTATTATCTTCATTCAATATTTCGAAGAACTTATCTTGCATTTTATCCTCATCTTCATGTTTCAAATCTTCTTGTTCTGTTTTCTCTTCATATCTTTTTTTTAAATGATTGTTACTAAAAAATAATCACAAATTTCCATCATGAAGCATTCATCATCTTCTCCTTTTGTTGAGTATTTTATGGATTTTGATATATTAAATGTAACTTCTTGATCATTGACTCTCATGGTTAACTCACCTTTTTGAACATCTATCATAACTCTTCCAATTGTAAGAAAGGGTCTCCCTAAAATGATTGCAATTTCCTTACTTCCTCCATATCTAACACAATGAAGTCTACAAGAAAATTAAATTTATCAACCTTTATCAATACATCTTCTGCAACTCCTTTAGGATAGGAGATCGATCGATCAACTAAATAAAGGGTTATTATATTAAGGGAAATCTCTCCTAATCCTAACCTTCTAAAAATAGATAGAGGCATAAGATTAATACTGGCTCCCAAACCACATAATGCTTTTCCAAAAAAATCTTTCGCCTATAGCACAAGGAATAGTAAAACTACCAGGATCTTTAAGTTTTTCAGGAAGTTTTTTCTAAATTATAGACCTACAATCATCACTAAGTGCAACTATCTCATTCTCTGTAAACTTCCTTTTTCTATTAAGTATATCCTTCATAAACTTTACATAACTCGATATTTGTTCCAAGGCTTTAGCAAATGTAATGTTTCTGGTTAGTTTCTTAAATATTTCCAAAAATTTTGAGAATTGTTTATCTAATTTTTTGTTCTCTCAATCTTTAAGGAAATGGAGGTAGTGGTTTTTCTACAGTATTTCTCATCAATTTAATAGGATACTTTGAATCATGATGAATATCTTCCTCAGATTTTTAAATTTTCACCCCTTCTTTCTCAACTTCAATCTCTTTTTGAAATTTTTTTTCCACATCTTAGTTGTATAGATTTAATTTGCTCATTTTTTTGGTCTTTAGGATTAATCTCAACATTACTAGGAAGAGTTCCTTGAGGCCTACTGCTAAGTGTAGTAGCAAAATGTCTCAAATAATTATCAATGTTTTTAAATACCGCTCCCTGACTTTCTAAATGACTACCTATTTGTAATACCAATTCTTCCATAGACAGTTTCTTCTCCTTAAATTGTAATTTTTTGTTAAAATTAGAGGATAATAAGATCTATAGTTAGTATTTTCTTGATTGTTTACCATTCACAAAAGGGTTCGCTTAATTGTTCCCCGATTGTGGATTTACACCATTAGAATTATTATTATTCTAACTTAATTTAAGGTGTGTTTTCCAACCAGGATTGTAGTAATTATAATAGAGTTTTTTAGGTCGATTATTTATTACTTATAAAGTTTCGTACGATGATTGAGTATCTATCATTTATCCGAATAAATTTTCCTCAACCACTGGTGGTGTGTAAGATATATTCATTCCAAATTGATCCAACTTCTTTGATATTGTAGCAATTTCAGAAGCCAAAATAGAAATTGTGTCAGATTCATGAACATTGGCTACTCTTTTTGGATTTACCTTTTTAGAGGGTCATTGAAAATTTTTAGTAGTCATCTCTTCAATTAATGAATATGCTTCATCCAATGGTTTTGACATTAATGATCCAGCAGCAGCAGCGTTAATACTATATCTAAGAGATCCCCCTAATTCATTATAAATTGTTTAAATTATTAACTAATCTAGTAAAGCATGGTGTGGACACTTCCTAAGGAGACTTTTAAATTGTTCCCAAGCTTCATATATTGATTCCCCTTCAAATTGACAAAAAAATGTAATATCGTTTATAAGCTTCGCAGTTTTTTATGGTGGGAAATATTTAGCCAAAAATTTTTGAGATAATTCTCCCCAAGTTCTGATTGATCCAGGTACTAAAGAGTTTAACCACATCTTAGCTTTTTCCCTTAGTAAAAAAATAAAAATTCTAAGTCTGAGAGTATCATTCAACACTCCATCATATTTAAATGTAGCACACAATTCTAGAAAAATAGCAAGATGTAAATTTGGATCTGTGGATGGTGTTCCCTCAAATGGATGATTTTGTATCGATTAGATAATAACAGGTTTAAGCTCAAATGAATTAGCAGCTACACTAGCAGTTTATATCGTCAAGTGAATTTCATCTACTGTAGGGTTAGCATAATCTCTTAATGGTCTCTGTTGATATTCATTTTCAATACATAGGTTATTAAAATTGTTTGCTATTTTGTTAAATTCTTTTTATTTTTGAACTTTTCTTATAGTTCATTCTAATTTCAAATCGTAAGGTATTAATCCTTCGGATCCTAATCTTTGCATACACAAATATAAGTAATAACTATAAAAATAAGCACTCACACAAAAACGTATATATATCTTTATTGTTTTCTTTTTTTATATATTTTTTATATCTTTTTGTTGTTTTTAAAATAAGCTTTGTAGTTCAAATAAAGTATTTTAAGTAATTTACTGCAGTCCCTTGGCAACAGTGCCAAAAACTTAATGTGTGATTTTCTTATGCGTTATAAATGTTTTTCAACACCAAAACACACAAGGCAACTATACTAAAAAAATATGCATTTTAATCACAATAAAATTTGCTTTAGTATAATAAGTTTCTCTTTTAAAATATTTAAACTTGTCACTCATAGTGAATTAAGGTGTACTTTCAATTTCAAAAAATCACTGAGTTGCAAACACAAGTATATGTACCGCTCAAGTAATAAAAGGCTCTAATGGAGTCCTAAGTATCAATCCCATAGAAAAGTAAAAATTTGTTAGGGAAATCATGCAAAAGCACAATATTAAAACTATAGAAAACTAAGTAAGAAAACATATCAAAATTTGTTTAATGACACTAAAGAAACTACATTTACTACCCTAATCTCTAAACTTCAAAGCTAAATTTACTGAAACTAAACTAGGTTTTATGGCGAAGAGTTCAAATTTAAGAAAGCATCATTCCCCTTACAATGAGATTCTAATCATTGAATTATCAAATTGAAGAAAATTGTATTGTGCCAAACTGAAGCAATTACATTATTTATCCTTTTTTACAAGCGACAAAAAATATTGGTTAATCCAGTGTTTAGTCCCTAAATCTACGATTAGGCTGGGAAGATACTGGCTCTCTCTCCAGAGTTCCCACGTTCCCCTCACCTGAGGGCTAACATATCACTTTAGTTTCCAAATGCCTGGACCAAATTGGGGATTTTAGTCTGTCACCCTAAGATCTCCAATTTTATGCCTATCAATGAACATTTCCCTATTTATTTGCACTAAATGCCATAGACTACATTCACATCCATGAAATTGAATGTGATTCTTACTTTATCATAGAAAGCATAGCCCTTTCGGATCGTTTTTTTCACAACTAATTTGTACAATTCAATCGGCCAAATCAAAAATTAAATGAAGTTCAAAGTTTGAATCATCACAATTATGAAATTAAAATATTACACAAATTTGGACCATATCTCTATGTAGTGAGAAGGATAAATAAGTCTACTCAGAATTCATAAGTAAAAGACAAAAAATGGATTATATATATAAACAGGTTTAAAAAATAAGAAAGAAAAGTAAAACAACTTAAGTCAATCTCCTCCCTAAGAAAATCATTTGTAGTTCCTTTGAATCTCTTTCTCTTTTTACAATAACACTCAAATCTCTCTTAGAAATATAAGGAAGAAGAAATCTCTCACTTTCCCTCTCCTCTTACAACTCTTAGATACACTTACCACACTCTCCCACACTTTGATACTCACACCCCCTTCACTCACACCACCTTTTATAACATAAAAAAACTCTTTTATAATGTAGGGACAAATTTCCCAAGATTCTCCATAGAAACCTCTTCAAAATCTGTTCAAATTCAATGTATTTGTTAAACTAATCTTCTCTGAGGCCCAGGCACCAAAATCTGGCGCCTAGGCGCCGTTTTCTCTGTATCCCGGCACGTAGGCACCAGTTATGGCACCTATGCACCAGTTTAATTTTTTGAAAATGGCACTTTTGACTCCAAATTTCATCCTTTTTGCATCATTTAGGCTCCAAAATCCTAGACTTAGTATACCTGCAATAAAATATTAAAATACCTTACTTTAAGTGCAATATCACCAAATATAGGCCTTAGATATCTTTGAAAAATTAAATATTCTTTTGGTGTATCAGTGATAATATATGACTTAGTTTGAAAACTTAAGGTTACAAGCCCCAAAGCCTCAAGCTATACTGCATTTGTATGGTGAGAGATCACAATAAACTATTAAGGTCGTATACCTTTATGATTCAAGACGTGATGTTGATTTTGTGTTGTCCAATTGTAACTCACCATCAAAGGCACAAGAAGTTTTAGCCCACATGGGAAGGACCGTTTGTGATTGAGAAGGTCTTTGAAAAAGGAGCTACTTACTAATCAACGCAGATTCATCTCATCTGATGCCCCTTATCAATAGAAGCTATATTAAAAGGTATTATGCTTAGGCAAACTCTGTATCTGATGTATTCATGTATCATATTTAAAAAATTGATGATTCAAAACATTATGTCATTTGTAATTCAATTATTGAGCAATAAAAAGGTGCATCTTTTGATATTACATTTGTTTGAGCTATTTTCAATGATTTCCACATGTTTGCTGAAGGATTATGATACATAGTTTAAGATAACAAATCTGTGTATAATATAAGTCTTATGTGTCACTTAATTTAATTGATGGAGTGTCATACAAGTTAGTTGTAAGTCCTACATGTGAACTATACTTGTCACAACCAATTATCGGTGTAAGAGAAGCCGCATACTTCTCTTTTCTCTTAGATCACACACTTACTGTAGGTCCGAATTAGCATATCCCAACATCATAAATGAGTGTGGTATACACTTGTCCCACTCATCCTAAATGAGCGTGGTTGATACTCATTTTAGGAGCTTAGCATTAGAGATGAGCATTTTTTGGTCAGCACTTTTGCTTGGCTAACCTTCGTAGTATCTCGATTAACTGAAGTTAGCATTGATTGATACTTATCATATGCATGAAAAGCCATGTACTTTTTCTAGCATCTTTTTTGGTACATGCTTCGTGTGTGTCTGAATTAGTGTATCCCACCCATCATAATTAAATGAGTGTGGTAGATATCTTCCACTCATCAAAAAATGACTGTGGTAGATTCACTTAAAATGAGCATGTTTTATTTTAGCCTTAAGGCTGAACATCTTATGATTGGTAAATTTTGCTTAACCAACTTTTTTTAGTATCTCAATTTACTAAGGTCAATTTTGAATGATACTCGTTATGTGTAAGATAAGTATTGTGCATCTCTTAAAATTGATTGTCGGGTTGTTACTTGTGCAAAGTGTAATTCCCTTAGGGTGGGCTATACCTGGAACCAATAATCAGCATAAGAGAGGCTTTTATTTTTTTTTATTACCAAAAATTTTCAGTTGCATGCTTCATACAGGCCTGAATTAGTGTATCCCACCCATCATAAATAAGTGTGATAGATATGCTTGTCCCACTGATTCTCAATGAGTGTGTTAGATACCCTTTTATAGAATATGAGCTTAGCTTTGAAGCTAAGCATTTTATGGTTAGCACATCTTGCTTAGCTAACATTTGCATCGTATTAATTGATTGAAGTCAATTTTAATTGATACTTGCAATATGCAAAGAAAAACCATGCATTTTTTCTAGCATTCTTTTCGGGAACACGCTTCATGCAAGTTCAAATTAGTGCCCCTCTCATCATAGATGAATGTGTTAGGTACTCATCAATCCTACTCATGAATGTGATAGATTTCTTTTATATGATACATTTGAGTTTGGCTTAAATGCTAAGCACTTTGAGGTTACTCATCATGCAGTTAGACTAGTTCCCAGCAAGATTTTTTTTGCTAATTTTGTTGAAGTACCCATTATGATTGGATCCTCCTACTTGTCTAATTCCTTAATATTTTGAGGATTGGTCAATTTTATTTCCATGCCATATGACATGTTGTGACGGCTAGAGCATATTGCTTATTCAACCAATCCATTTCTTGTTGAGATATATGATGTTTCCCTAACAAGAGTTATCTTGCTAGTTTGAAGGAAACTTGGACAAGAGTCATCTTGCTAGTGCTTGCTAAAGCACCCTTGAGGTTGGAACATCTTATTTTTCCAACCCCATTGATAATCTTAATTGACTTGGTTAATTCCTATTACCCTCATGTTGTATCAGATTTTCTTAACTAATCCATGTTCCATCATAGTGCATCAATACCCTACTATATTATGATGTTTAATTTTTTTTATGGGATTTCGTTGGTTAGTTAAATTTGACAACCTTCAAAATAAGCATTTTACCTTCCTTAGATTGCCTTGTGCATCAACAAATATTTTGAACATGCCACTTCAATCTATTTTGCCACATAGCCACTTGCTCAATGCATTAATCAGCGAGCACAAAATTAAATTTCTAGTTATTTCTTCACATGAGTACATCTTTCATACTTTAGATTGCTTACGCTAATAAATTAATTTATATCAACTAGATTACCTTGGCTATCTAGTTTGATATATAATTAGGATACATACCACTTGTACTATTTGATATATAATCAAGATACATACCTCCTAGACTATTTGATATGTAGTAGAGATACATATCTTCTGAACTATTTGATATATAGTCAAGATACATATCTCCTTGACTATCTTACATGTATAGTAAAGATACTTATCTCCTTAACCACCTATGGTTGGTATATATATTTCCCTGACTACTTAGATGTTCTGGTTTATGGAACTATCATTATTATTCAATTAGACCTTAATATGAGTGCATCAGTTTGAGGCACAA
>JXCR01007252.1:0-13031 GCA_002079205.1 Phalaenopsis hybrid cultivar | reverse complement strand
CCTAGGTGTTATCCCATATTCCTGATTTTTGTAATCTCTTTTCTGAATATTGAAAGGAACTCGCCACTCTGCTCCCGAGGACGTAGACATCTTTGCCGAACCTCGATGAATCTCTGTGTGTTCTTCTGAATTTTTGTCGATTCCTGTTTTTCTTCACCCTAATTTCTCACAGTACAGGGAAACTAACAAGTGATATTATCTTCGTTTATAAATTTTTTAAAGAGAAATTTACATATATACGCCACAATTCTTATGTATTTACATATTTAACTCCTTAAGTTTGATATTTATACTAAAGACACCTTGGTGTCATGCACCTATGTATTACAAGGTGTATTTTAGTTTTTAAGAGATGAAGGTGGTGATATTTTTTGATGTCATGTCAAAAACTTAAATGGTGTGCATGTAAGATGAATGTTTAGGTGTTTGATAGGTATATACATGAGGATTGTGTGGTTTATATGGATGTAAATATGAATTTTTAGGTTTTTTATAGGTAAATACATGAAAATTGTGTGATTTGCATGTAAATGGCCCTATATATTTTTTAGTCCTCTGTTATTGCATATGTTGAAGGCACCACAATGTTATAAGTGTAAATATCAAACTTTGTGTGATATGAATACATAATGATTGTGTGGTATTTATATACATTTCTCTCATATTTTTTCATCATAAATATGTTAAAAAAGATGATTTTTTTTTTTCAAATTTATGTAGAAAAATCAAATAACTTTATAAATATCAAATCTTGAAGGGAGAAAATTAATGGCATATGACAAGCCACTGGTCTGTATGTTACTAGCAATATCTCAATGTTGAGGGGGTGAATTATTTTGCCAATTTGTTGATTTATTAACATAAATTATTAGAAATAACTTCTACCCCTAAAAAGGATATAAATGTAACACATCACATTACAATCATTGAAAACCAAATTTATTTACAAAATTAGTATATATATCAACAATGATAGGAGCAATTGCTCATTTTGCAATGTTTATATCATATGATCAGAAATTATTCATAGTATTTATAGATACAAACATGTATTTCAATTATATAAATAAAACCTAAAACTCAACTCCAAATGATATTCAAACATTGTTTCTTCCCTTACAATTTCATGAAATGAGTGGAGAAATTTTGGCAAACACTTTAAGGTTTAGCAATAATTTCTATAAAAAAGGGGGGATAATTACAACATCGATTTTTACAAACTAAGCACCCAGATGATTGTTTTGAACGACCGAACCAATCTATTTATGCGTGCCACAAACAACCAATTGAGATGAATTTTGATAGTTGAGAGAGAACTTGAAAAATGGATAAGAGATGGTGGTTGATTTGTAAATAGCAAGTTTCTGATGCTCCCCATCCAAAAAATAAAAGCAATAGAACTATCAATAACATCTAAATAACATCGAATTTTAAAATAGAGAACTAGCATTTTGATAAAATAGTGAAGTAAAAATAATAAAACAAAGAAGATACTTAAGAGATGAACTGAAAAAAATCATGAATTAAAAAGAAAAAAAAAGAACAAAATTTAATGCAATCATCATTAACATAATAAAAAGCCTCATCAATTCCTACATGTGATGATTTACCTATAGATTTGCAGAAGAAGAAGAAGAAGAGAAACATATTTGTATGTAGGATGACAAAAACCTTAGTATTTTTCTATAGCTCTAGCCCTTGCCAGATATCCAGGAGATTCGGTGAAGGAGCAACTAAACTTTCTCTGAGGACAAACGAGCAGTATTAGGGAGGATGATGATTTAACGTTTTAGTGTTGTGCAATAATCCAATACACACAGATAATTTAAAAGTAGTAAAAGGAGACCTTAGATTTTGTCTGCGGAAAAGTCTGAAAAGACAAAAAGACTACAGAGGCCTAGCTAATTCAAAGCATTCTACTATAAGTGTGTAATCACAAAGAATGCACCTTTTTATCACAACTGAGAGAACATGGTTGCAACTTCAAATACAACATTTGTTAGTATACAATGTAAATGAAGCTTTAGGAGTCCAAAGAAAATCATAATATTTGGAATATAACACTCGTAAGCAGTTGTCGTTGGGAGTTATTACCAAATCTTCAATGTAACGCTATTTGCTACATCATATTCTGGATACATCCTTACACTGTATTAAGGATAAATCCTTACACCATATTTGCATATGTCGTTGCACATTAACGTTCATTAACAGTGGCTTTAGGAGCAAAGGGCAGGCGGTGTTTGATGGCGTTCGCGGCGACTATAGAGGCCGTATGTTATAGTCTGCTTTTCAGTCCATAATAGTATTTGAATTCTACTCTTACTCTTTCAAGTGAAGAGATGAAGTCTTATAAGCTCTAAGTGAGGGGCGTTTTGGTCATTTGGCAAAAAAAAAAAACTCTCGCAAACATCTGATCGAACGGTCAACATTGATCCCTTTTGATCAAAATAACTTTTGTAATGATTTGAGGGTCATAATAATCTCAAAATTTAAGGAGCTTATACTCGTTGATTTTTTCTCATCGAGATGTTCGATTTAAATACAATTATATCAAACTTGAAGTTCAATTTACCATCCAATTAACAATCTGAAAGCTTAAAAATTATTTTAAGGGCTTGATCTGAAATTGATTGAACTTTGATCAAACCAATTTTGGTATCATCGTGTTCATCTTATTGAGACGGCCAGTTTAACCATAAACTTTCTGAAATCAAAGCACTGGATGATCTTTAATTTGAATCAAGATTCTTCCTTGTGAAAACATACTTCGAGATTCATAACACATAGTCAACTTTAGCAATGACATAATTGTTATTAGAGAAGTAACGTGGTGAGCTGAATGGCACGTAATATTGAGACATTAGGTAAAGCTTTACATATTATACAAGTAAATTTAAATTTTATGGAGTTAAATAAGTAATTTGAGAATGTCACGGCCTAATAAATAAATTCAAAATCATCTTCCTCACCACCTCTCAGTCAACCCTTCCCATCCATTTTTATTTTGCAGTCTAAAACTACAGATTTACAGCTCTCCATCTGTAAGTTATTAGGAATAACAGTTCACCAACCTCAGCCCAACTCTATCCTTATAAAACCCTAATCAGCCTCCACAGTCTCCTCCACCATCCAAACCCTAATCTTCCAACTTCCACCCTCATCCTCCTCTACATTCCCACAAATGGCTCTCAACCAATCCCAACTCACCCTCGTCTCCTTCCTCGTCTCCACCCTCCTCGCCGTCACCGCCGCGCAGTCGTCAAACTCCTGCAATTCAGCTCTCGCAAGCCTGTCGCCCTGTCTGACNACCATCCAAACCCTAATCTTCCAACTTCCACCCTCATCCTCCTCTACATTCCCACAAATGGCTCTCAACCAACCCCAACTCACCCTCGTCTCCTTCCTCATCTCCACCCTCCTCGCCGCTACCGCCGCACAGTCATCAAACTCCTGCAATTCAGCTCTCGCAAGCCTGTCGCCCTGTCTGAACTACATCACAGGCAGGGCAACAACGCCACCGAGCTCGTGCTGCTCCCAACTCCGCTCATTGGTCAATTCGCAACCTCAATGCCTCTGTACGCTGCTCAACGGAGACGCCGGTTCGGCGTTCGGCATCTCCATTAACAAGACACAAGCGCTCGCGCTGCCCGGCGCCTGCAACGTTCAGACGCCGTCGATCGACCAATGCAGTAGTAAGCTTCATCTTCATCAAAATTCTTCTTTTCCTTTGTTTAGATCTATTTAAGCTATTTGTTAAAGCTGGAGTACTGTTTTGCAGCATCTTCGTCGGCACCGTCCAGCGGTTCTCCATTGTCTCCGGACAGTCCTTCGGGCGGTGGATCGAACGATGTTCCATCAGTGGGCACAAGTGCAGCAAATGGAAGCACAATTGAAATTTCTATCAAGCTTGTTCTCAGTTTGATTTTTGTGATTGTGTTTTCTTCTGCTTCAGCTTTCAGTGTATAAGATTTCTGGAGTTGATGTTGGTTTTTGGGATGATTAGTATTATTTTTCAGGGTTGTTGCTGCATTATCGTTATATGAGTAATTATGTTGAATACACAGATTTGTATTGGTTAGTTCTGTTGGTGAAGGATATGTAGTCATTAATCTACTAAATACAGATTTTCTGCCTGTTATTAATGATTTTAGTTTAGCTAAACTGATCGAAGCTGAAGATCTATATACATACATTATAACTCTCATATATTTACATCTAAACTATAGTATACATACACATACATACATACATACATACACATACATACATACATACATATACACACACATATATATATCTATAACATTCAAATCTTTAACATAACATTTTTGTTTACGAGCCATAGTATTTTTTTGTGTGTATATTTTGATGTTATTATGAATATAAAAATTTAACCTAAAAACTTCTGTACTCTTAGAATTTTTTCTAGAAAAAGTTACTCTAGATTCTTTCTAGTTACATATTTTAGAATGTTCTCATTTAATATGAATACTATAGAATCTTCTACTTAAAATTAGATAGAATATTCTAGAATATTAAAGAAATAAGTGTCAATCTTATCACCTCTCCTTGATGTGAATTTTGATTACTACAATTATATTGGGCAATTGTTCAAATTATTGTTTTGGAAGTGCCTTTGTGAATATGTCTACTAATTGTTCTTTAGTCATGCAATACATGAGAAAAATTTCTTAATTGGCCTAAGCTTCTCTAATAAAATGATTTTTAATACCAATATGTTTAGTTATGTCATAAAAAATACAAAACATTTTGTCATTGTTATAATTGATTTGCTTTCACAATAGATTTATATAGCTTCTTTTTGTGACACTCATATCTTCTAGTATGTTCATATAGAATGGCTTATAGTTGTGGCAGTTGTAATAAATTCAGCTTCATCCAACGATTATGCAACTATTGCTTTATTCTTCGATTCTCAAGTAAATATTCCTGATTCTAGTGTGAATGTATATCCTGATGTGCTCTTCATGTCATCCATTGATCTGACCCAATCAATATCAATATATCCAAATAATCCCGAGCAGTGAATGGACGCATATTAGATGTCATAGTTCATTATTCCTTGTAGATATCTAAGAATTCTCTTAACTGATACTTGATAAACATGGCTTGAACTTTGCATAAATATTGACAATAAACTTGTTGCATACAAGATGTCGGGTCTCGTAGTTGTTAGATAAAATAAGCTTTCAATGAGATTTTGATTAAATCACAACAAGAATTTAGGTTATCAATGGTCAAACACCATCACTAATAATATATAAAACAAATGTAATATATTTGCTGATGGACTAGCTACGGTTCCTTCGACATAGCAAAAACAATTGTCAGTAATAAAATTACCTGCGAATTTATCAATGATTTGTACATAGCAACGATTATCAAACATATAATAATCGTCGTTGTTGATTCAATACCATAACATGTTTAACCATAGTTTTACCGTCAGTAACATAATCGACTTATATATCTGTAGGAAAAGTGTTGCACGTTTGTAGGAAAAGTGTTGCGCCTCCGTCGGTAAAGTGGACACAACCATCGGTTAATCATGGAAAATTATCGTATCCGTAGCGAAAGTGCAACACTGTTTAAATTTTGTTTGTTCAATAGCCCATCAAAAAAACTTTGGGACATAATCGAAGCGTCGTAAAACCGTCGGTAAGCCGTCGAAAACCTGTTACAATAGAAAAGAAATTAAAGTCCTCATTCATCACTATAATTTACACACTTACAATTGTAACAACACAATCTACATACAACATAATGTAGCAATGAAACAAATTACACATAAAACATATGCATAAATAAAAGAAAAACAGTTGCATTAAACCAAACGAAATAAATAAATGTCCAATAAAAATATTGTTCACAACCAATAAAAAGTTTAACCTAAATAAACATAAAAAATAACAACAAGACATTTGATTTGAATATAAATATGTCAAATTTGAAGTTCAATTTACCATCAAATTGACAATCTGAAACCTTTAAAAATGTTTTAATGGCCTGATATGAAATTTATCAGACTCTGATCAAATCAATTTTGATATCATCAAGTTCATCTTGTTAAGTTTGACTATAAACTTGCTGAATTTGAGGCATTGGATAATCTTTAATTTGAATCAAGATTCTTCCTTATTAAAAAATACCTTGAGATTCATATCACATAGTCAACTTTAGCAATGACATTATTATTATTCTTATTATTGGAGAAGTAACAGGGTGAGCGGAATGGTACGTAATATTGACATATTATGAGACCTTTACATGTTGTACAAGTAAATTTAAATTTTATGGTGTTAAATAAATAATTTGAGAAGTCAAAGTGGGATATGTAATTTAAGAAATTCAAAGTGGATATAAAAATAAAAATAAAATAAAAAAAATAAGAAAACAATGTCATAGCCTTATAAATTAATTCAAAACCATCTCCCTCATCACCTCCCAGTCAACCCTTCCCATCCATTTATTTTGCAGTCTAAAACCACAGATTTACAACTTCTGCTTAGCTCTCCATCTGTAAGTTATTAGGAATAACAGTTTACCTACCTCAGCCCAACTCTACCCTTATAAAACCCTAATCAGCCTCCACAGTCTCCTCCACCTTCCAAACCCTAATGTTCCAACTTCCACCCTCATCCTCCTCTACATTCCCACAAATGGCTCCCAACCAATCCGAACTAACCCTCGTCGCCTTCCTCATCTCCACCCTCTTCGCTATCACCGCCGTGCAGTCGTCAAACTCCTGCACTTCAACTCTCATAGACCTGTCGTCCTGTCTGAACTACATCTCAGGCAACACAACAACGCCACCCAGCTCGTGCTGCTCCCAACTCCGCTCGACCAATTTGGAACCTCAATGCCTCTGTACGTTTCTCTTCGGAGGTGGCGGGTCGGCTCTCGGTATCTCTATTAACAAAACTCAGGCGCTTGCACTGCCCGACGCCTGCAACGTTCATACGCCGTCGATCGTCCAATGCTTTGGTAAGGTTGATCTTCATCAAAATTTTTGTTTGCCTTTGTTTAGATCTCTTTGAGCTATTTGTCAAAGCTGGAGTTTTGTTATGCAGCTTCTTTGCCGCTGCCGTCTAGTGGATCTCCGTCGACGTCGGACACTCCTTCGGGCGGTGGATCGAACGTTGTTCCATCAGTGGATACAAGTGGAGCACATGGAAACACAGTTAAAATTTCTATCATGATTTTTGTCAGTTTGATTTTTATGGTTGTGCTTGCTTCTGCTTCAGTTATCAGTGTATAAGATTTCTTGAGTTGGTGTTGGTTTTGGGTGATTAGTATTTTTTCATGGTTTTTGTTGCTGTATTAGTTATGTTGAATACACAGATTTGTGTTGGTTAGTTTCGTTGGTGAAGGATATGTACTCATTAATCTACTAAATACAGATTTTCTGTCTGTTATTAATGATTTTAGTTGTGCTAAACTGATCGAAGCTGAAGATCTATATACATATATTATAACTCTCATATATATTTACATCTAAACTAATTATATATATATATATATATATAGTGCTCAAGTCTTTAACATGACATCATTTTTTTAAATGAGTCGTGTAACTTTTTTATGTGTATATTTTGATGTTATTATGAATATCAAAATTTAAGTGATAGCTATGCAAAAACACAAGATAGATGTGTGTTATGTATGGAAGAATTATTGTATTTTATTGAGGCTTAAAATTGGTAGAATATATTTCTAACAACTTAAAATTCAACTCTATCTCTCGTAGAAGAAATGTTATATTGTTTAAAGTTGATTAATGAAAGAACTTAATTTCGTGAGGATATGATTTTTTGACTGACTATACAGCAAGATAAAGAGCTTAACTACTACTGTTGAAAATTTTTGAAGAGAAGATGAAAAATTTTATTAATAAATTTTGTTGAGTCATTTTCAACTTATATGATAACATCATGATCATGAGTATTTATATTCATGAGAGACTAAACCTAGAAACTTCTATACTCTTACAATTTTTTCGAGAAAAAACTTACTCTAGATTCTTTCTGGTTACATATTTTAGAATGTTCTCATTTAATGTGAATATTATAGAATCTTCTACTTAAAATTAGATATAATATTCTAGAATATTGAAGAAATAAGTGTCAATCTTATCACTTCTCCTTGATGTGAATTTTGTTTACTCCAATGTTATTGCGCAACAATTCAATTTTTTCTCTTGGAAGTGCCTTTTTGAATATGTCTACAAATTGTTCTCCAGTCATGCAGTACATGAGTAAAATTTCTTAATTGGCCTAAGCTTCTGTAATAAAATGATATTTGATACCAATATGTTAAGTTCTATCATAAAATACAAGACATATTGTCATTATTATAGTTGACTTGCTTTCGCAATAGATTTATATAGCTTCTTTTTGTGGCTCACTCATATCTTCTAGTATGTATTTTAGTCATATAGCCTGACTTATAGTTGTGGTAGTTGTAATATATTTAGCTTCATCCAACGATTATACAACTGTTGCTTATTTCTTTGATGCTCAAGTAAATATTCCTCAGTCTAGTGTGAATGTATATCCTAATGTGCTATTCATGTTATCCATTGAACTGACCCAATCAATATCAGTATATCCAACTAGTCTTGAGCAATGAATGGACTCATACTAGATGTCATAGTTTATTTTTCCTTGTAGATATCTAAGAATTCTCTTAGCTGCTACTTGATAAACATGGCTTGGACTTTGCATAAATATTCACAGTATACTTGTTGCATTCAAGATGCCGGGTCTTGTAGTTGTTGGATAAAATAAGCTTTCAATGACATTTTGATTGAATCACTATAAGAATTTTGCTTATCGATGGTCAAACACCATCACTAATAATATATAAAAAAAATGTAACATATTTATTGGTGGACTAGCTACGGTTTATTCGACATAACAAAAACGATTGTCGGTTATAACATTATCTGCGAATTTATCGATGGTTTATACTTATCAACGGTTATCAAACGTTCGTTGCTATTGATTCAATACCATAACATGTTTAACCATAGTTTTACCTTCAATAACATAATCGACTTATATATATGTTGGAAAAGTGTTGCACGTTTGTAGAAAAAGTGTCGTGCCTCTGTTGGTAAAGTGTAGCACAATCGTCGGTTAATCATGGAAAATTATTGACAGTTGTATACGTAGAAATAGTGCAACTCTATTTAAACGTTGTTTGTTTGATAGCCCATAAAAAAACCTTCAGGACATACTCGAAGCGTCGTAAAACCGTCGAGAAGCCGTCGAAAACCTGTTACATTAGAAAAGAAATTAAAGTCCTCCTTCATCACTACAGTTTACACACCTGCAATTGTAACAACACAATCTACATACAACACAATGTAGTAATGAAACAAATTAACACACAAATCATATGCATAAATAAAAGAAAAACAGTTGCATTAAACCAAATGAAATGAATAAATGTCCAATAAAAATATTGTTCACAACCAATAAATAGTTTAACATAAATAAACATAAAAAATAATCCCTACTCATCCTCCTCAGTCATCTCCTCATCATTATCCTCCTCATTCTCATCCTGAACTGGTTGCTTCCCTTTCTACAGTTCAGAACGCAACACCGCTTCATTCTCTACTTTCATCTTTTGCTCCGACTCCGATCTTAAGGTGATTATGTGGTTGAAGACCTGGGCAATAACCACATCAGTTACCTGGCGACGAGTCTCATCCTCATGTGTAGTAGAAGTAGATGCACCAAATGTGCTAGAAGTCGAGTAGGCATCATAAGGTTGAGCCTGGGAGCCCAACTCGTAGACCCTATCATTCTTCTTGCCACCGATGGCCTCCCTCCACAAGTCGTACTCTGAAGGACCGTGAGATGTGCCCAAACCATCGCCCGACTAATATGATCGACTCTCCTTGAGCCTCTAGAAGGCCTCCTACAAAAAAATATCATTAATAAAAGTTAGAGACTAAATAAACTTTGATAGTCTGAATTTAGTACAAATTAATCTTGTGAATTATGTGGGTTGCCTGAGATCTGCTGTCCACTCAAGATTGATCCGACCGCCGTCTGTGAGTACGCTCGTGTAACTCTGCAATTGTTAGCTCATATCTTTTCTCTAGAGTCTGTCAGTGTAATGAAATAATTAGCGTACATTTAATGTAAATAAGATTTAATGCAGAAAATAAGTCTTATCAACCTACTCTTGTACTCTGTATGTGGGAGCGCTTAACTAGTATGCTTCGAGGCCCCCATGCTCTCACAGTCAGAGCGACAAATCTACTTGGCATGCCCCCTCTTTTTTTGATACTCGGGAGACTTCCATGCTCTAAGCAGGGCAACAAACACATCCTCACTGAGCCACTAGAGGCACAGCGAATATCGTTGAACTAGTCGTAAAGACGATCACTCATTTTATGCCTCTGAATGTGTGTCTCTTCTTCAAGGGGCCAGGACCACTGCTTCTGTAAATTGAATTAGAAAATATTAAATTCATAAAAATAAATACATAAGTTTGGAGTTTATTGCAAACTCACCAAACCATGTATCCTAAACTGCCATCAGGATCGCCCTCCAAGATAAATATGGTTATCACACTTGCTCTAAATAATGTCTCTGATGAAATGAATGGTCTGTGTGGGGGAGTAAATTTGAAAATAACATATGATTAGTTCTCAATTAATTAAGAAAAAACATAAAGTAGTAATGTAAGTTTTAAATTAAAACTTACGTGTTTCCTAATACTCCCTGGAGCTGATGATGACTGCTCGTGTTGTTAAAACTAGCAAGTGCTTCAAGAGCAACTGATAGTGATGGTGGTGTCGTGGTCATGATTGGTGATGGTGTCGTGGTCACGGCTGGTGGTGATGGTGGTGGTCGTGTCGTGGTCGTGTGTGGTGGAGGTAGTGCTTGTGGTTTCACAACTAGAGGTGGTGATGGTGTGTGGGAGTCGAGGTGGAGGTTTGCCGGGGTGCGTTGATCGCAATGATCGTCTCCACAAAACCACACCCACGACCTCATCTGTTGGCGGATTTCCACTCCTGATAAGAGAGAGACCTCCTCTCCCTCCAAAATCCATCAGAAAGTAAGAAAGTAAAATTAATTAGTGCAACTACATACTTCTAAAGCTGAAAAATACAGTAGTGTGCAGTAAAAACAATGAGAAATGGTAAATTGCATGCAATCTACAAACTACTAAAACTGAAAAAAATACAAGAGTACACAGTAAACAAAAAGAATAACTATAAAGTGCAATCTATAAACAATTGAAACTGAAAGCACAAGAGTATGTAGTAAACATATGGGAAAACTATAAAGTGCAATCTACAAACTATTGAAACTAAAAGCACAAAAGTACAAAGTAAAAAGAAAATAAAACAGTAATGTGTAATATACAAACCACTAAAACTAAAAAACACAGAATTACACTGTTAGTTTAACTTACACATCTTAGTTAAGTTCATACGATGAGTCACTAAGAATGTAGTTAAAATTACTTCATCCAAAACATTGTCAGAATCATTCTCATTGTTACAAATTTGTTTGTGTTCACCACTAGTGTCCTCTAAAATTGACCTCTTCATGGATTGCATCTAGTGGAATATATGAATCAGTTATTTCCATTTTTTGATGAGCATGTTCAATTAAATTCTGAATATCAATAGTCGTCGTAGATTTATCCGCTACGACTACTACTCACTCAACTTTGTCTCTTATTCTATTGGAATATGGAAGATAAAATACCTGACTTGCTTGCCTTACTAGAATGAACTGATCAAATTTACCATATATTATGTTCAATTTTACTTCTATGATATTATGCATTTGTATTACCCTTGTTCCATGATTAGGAACATAATCAAACCAATCATAGTTGAACAAGAATAGACTCCCACCAATATAGCCAGAATACGATAGTTCAACAATTTCTTCGAGAATCTCATAGTAATCTATCTCATCATCTAATTTATTATTTATTTTAACACAAATGTCAGAATTAGAAGTATTTTTTTCTTTTGAGCAGAAGCTCATATGAAACTTGTAGACATTCATATTATAAATTTGCCAAATTTTTACGATGCACATATGTCCCCAAGCAAGATCAATCAAGCCCTGATCTGTTACCCCATTATTCCGATCATGAATCTAGTAATTCATAAAAACTTGTGTCCTTGAAGATAGTTAAAAACAATTATCTTAGTTGTTTAATAAATTTGCTAAACTCTAACTTGCACTTGTTGTTAACCATCGAGAAAATTATTTTCTATCTCCTCATTTCTGATATCATCTTCAATCAAGTTCAACGAATCTAAGAATAGATTGTTATCACATTGATAAATTTATGGATTAGCTCATTATAATATTTTCACCAGAAAAGATAAACTATTAATAAAATTTAGTGTCTTACTCAATAAAAAGTTAAACTTCATCACAATTTAGAAGAACATAAAATGACGCTGCTCCAAGTTCCTGATCATTGAGATAACATGATGTGCGCCTCCCTGATGATTCTCCAAATTGCTGAAAAATAGAAAGTGTCAAGGGAGGCAGCACACCCAATGAAATGGATTCTTCTTGCACAAAATATTAGGAGTAGAAAGTGGTGGTCTCTTGAAGTAAATATGTCTCACATATAGATCATTTTGGTCGTATTTTATTCTTCAATGTATTCAAAAATCTCTAAATAATTATTATTTAGCCCAATTTCACAATATTAATAACAAAGTAGTGACTGCATAGTTTGCTTGCGTTAGTATGTACCTTTCAAATGGATACATCCAACGATATTGTACTGGTTCTCCAAGTAAGACATCGTGTGGAAGATATACTGGTAAATGCTCTATGGAGTCAAAAAAATTAGGTGGAAATATTCTTTCGAGCTTATATAATATTATTGGAATGTTTGTTTCTAACTGTCGTATGCCAGCAACATTCAAACAAGCTGTATTTAGCTCCTTGAAGATTACATTGATTTCAATCATTGGATTTAAAATACTGCTCGGTAAGCAACTAAGC
>JXCR01007246.1:0-10200 GCA_002079205.1 Phalaenopsis hybrid cultivar | reverse complement strand
GGAAAAGATATGGCTTCAGAACCTTTTTTGATGTGATGACCTTAGTCATCTTGAGCTATAAACTGATCACGGACTCTTACTAAAGTGAGAGCTCAGTAGAGACCATTTCCTGAACTAAAAGCCCTAGAGCTACA
Source organism: Phalaenopsis hybrid cultivar (assembly GCA_002079205.1). Classification (NCBI taxonomy): domain Eukaryota; kingdom Viridiplantae; phylum Streptophyta; class Magnoliopsida; order Asparagales; family Orchidaceae; genus Phalaenopsis; species Phalaenopsis hybrid cultivar. Next base: position 10,066 of record JXCR01007246.1, on the reverse strand, counting down.
ATAATGATTTGCAGCGAGGAATCTATGTTCATTAAAATCCATGATCATATGGGTGATAAAATTTTGTGCACGTTTCTATATGCTATTATAATCTTTAAAATTTGCAAATATTTTGTAATTTTTACTTGTTGGATTTACTTTATTAGAGTGAAAGTTAATTTAGTCTTCCATGACTGACTGGATGTATTTTATATTTTACTTTTTAGATGCTTGCAGCTCTGAAGAAAGCTCCAAATTCAACTAGTATGGCAAGCTTGAAAGAATACATTGATCCTAGTTTGAAGGATTTATACCCTCACGATTGTGTATATAAGGTAATAGTTCGCTCATTTTGTGCTAACTAATCATGAATATTAAACTGAGATGCGATTGCAAAATGTATTAATAGCCTTTACTTGTTTGTTTGTGAGATTCCTAGATTCAAATTTGTTAGGATAATAGATTACACAAAGATGTAATTATCTAGAAATAATTGGTCTCATTTTTCAAAAATGCTAGTGTTGCTTCAAACTATTGACTATTTCTGATTGCACTTTTGCAGTATATTAGGTTTATGTGCTTTATAAGGTCATAACGACATTATTGTGAATTTTTTTTTTTTTTTTGTCTAATATTTCAATGGCTTTTGCTCTATTATTATCATTGATGCTATATCTAATTTCACCGTAAATGTTGCTTCATTTTCTATTTTTTATCAAGAAGTTAGGGACTGATCCCTTATCAATTAATGAAGAAAAAGAAAATGATACAAAAGGTGATTATAAGGTACGAGAAACGCAAATGCACAATTATAATTCTCAGAAGAAAGAATCTAAACATGTGTGGCAAAAAGAACCTTTGGATTATCCGGATAATCTTATCTTTGATGTTATCTGCTTTTTCTTCTTGCGAGTATTAGGTCCAGTAGCTAACAAGAGAAATAATGTTATAACAAATAACATTGTCCTGGTCTCTTTTTTCTTGAAACTCCTTCAAGTCTCTTGCATTCTAAATACTCCATAAAAATGAGAAAAAAAATCATCTCAAGTGTGTTTACAGGTAACTTTAAGATGGTTCCTTTTCTATGAAGTGAAGATGGAAGTCATGCAATCTACTACAGAATTAAATTCAATATATATTTATGTCAAAAACTTGTCTAAATAAAGTGAATATCATTGCATTCAATCACATCTAAGAAAATTCTGGTCAACTCTATGAGGCATCTAAGAAAATTCGGGAGGCAGAAGAACTATGGTCAAGGATCATGACCCACTACTGTAATGACGTTGTTGCACTATGGATGGAATGCAACCTATACTACGACTACACAGGGATTCTCTAGCCAATCAATCCCTCTTCCAGAAGAGCGTAGAAAAGGATCGCATGTTCTATTTTTTGGCCGGTCTTAGCAAAGACCTTAACGAAGTCCAGGGCCGCATTCTCGCATTCTAGGTATGGATCCTCTTCCTTGTGCTCATGCAATCTTCACCGAGGTTCGTCGGGAAGAAAGCAGAATTTGTCATTCTCAGCACTCTTACTTCTTCGGTCGAATCCTCCCCCTTGAACTCAAAATGTACTCAATCCTCGTCCATGCCATCTCAAACCAATCACCTCACTTGCGATTACATGCCATCTCAACCAAACTTCGGATAAGTGTTGAAAACTTCACGGTAAGCCGACATACAAACCTCTGGTCCGATCCTCTGTTATCAAAGGTCTTACGATGACGTCATAGCGTACGACAGCTCAACCGAACCTACTCTGAACATCCCAGGATCATCTGAATCCTTGGAAAACCAGATGGAGCAATTGATCAAACTTTTTGGAGCCAATCAAGTCTGTACAGGTCCATCAACCTCCCACGTCTGACAAGGTACTCTTCATATGACCCTCACGGTTTATTTTTTCTCTAGTCCCTTGATTATTGATTCAGGTGCTACGGATCACATGACTGGATGCTCGCAATAACTTTTCAACCTCCCACGTCCTAGCCAGGTCAAGATACCTTGGATCTGTCATCCCAAGCTATGCAAACCTCAAGTTTACCTAGTCGTGAAGGTAGTCGACCCAACTCGACTAGAGACCCCTTGTCAGGAATTTATGAATTATATCATTCGAGGGAATCCATGTAGCTCTAAGGTTAGAGGAAAGCAACCACTAATTCTTATGACTTTATGTGATAGAAGAGGTAAGGTGAGACTTATACCCGTCAATTAAATTATGATGATGTCGCTGGAGTGAAACCATAAAGTAGGTCCGGCTACAGAGCCGGAATCACATCACAAAGGACTTATTCCCTGTTTCAGTCGGGGACATGCCTCTAACACTTATCGTGCTAGACAACCTCCTAAGTAGAAATTTTACTTAACTTTGTCGATCGAAGGAGCACAGGGACTCCTCCTTTGGACATGAAGAATGATGCAATTATTTGCAATTAAATTTAAATGTGGTGGCCCTATTAAGGATAATTTGGGTGATTGTCGTGCTATGTAGCCCGTTTTAAAATCGGTCCAAAGGCAATTCAAGAAAGTAAAGCAGAAAGTAAATTGCTCATTCTAAAATTTGGATATTTTAATCCTAAATTTTAGTTTATTTTGAATTTTTTGTTATTAGAATTTTTGAAAAGTTATTTTTGGGCCATTAATGAGCCTAGATTGCATTTTTCGTTGAGCCCAGACAAACTACAAGCAAAGAGTAAATTTCAGGCACACAACGCAATTTATAACAGCCAAATAAATATATTAATGACCCAAACGCTGCTGAGTCGACAACATATCCTAGAAAGTAGAAAAGACAGTTGAACTTCGTATATACATGTCCAGTTTTAATTTTATATATGAATAAAAAATTAGAATTTTGGTACGAGACATGAGCAGCTGCTCCTGGTCCTCGTTACGTAGTTCGATGCGTCATACGCCTCAGAACCCGTGCTCATATTTTATTTCCGATACAAACTTCTTTGGGATTCTAAAAATACATTTTGAAATTTCAAAACAAGACTCGACCTGCAGAAGAGGTTAGTACGAGTTATACTCATGCAACTCATAATGAGTTATGCTTGGCAGAAAGAGAGCATTAATAACACCTACAGAAATGTTAGTATTTAAATCATTACTTGCTCCTCCCTTTTCATTCGTTTTAGGCATGACTCCCTGCAAGAAGAATGCCCCTATATATGTAAGTGCGCACATCTCAAACTCTAGTAAACTCACAAAAACAACAATAGAAAATATTCCTGGCTAAGGTAATCAAATAGCTTAAAACAATAAATAGACATTAAAAGGACTACCTATGCTTCTTATTTCCAGCCTAGTCACATCATCTAAGTGCATGCACATTGCAGAAGTAAGGGTTGTCGTATGATTTTAATGGGGTCGCCAAAACTGGTCTCGTCCTAAAGATCCAAGGGATCTAAAGTATGTTACTCAAAAAGAGTTTTAAAAAGAGTTGGCCTCACATATGACTTAGCTTTGCTAATTGTATAATTTTAAAATATAACGTACTATTAAATGTGAGTTCGTATGTGCGAGGTGACATAGTAGAGCCCTTAGAACTCTAGCATAGTCATACTTATGTTGATCCTAATACGATAACTCGCATTACTCATTGAGATTTACTCGGCAAATAATGCTTAAGGTCACTCACCTAGCGAGCCTAATTATCTATCAAGGCACATAGGTACTGCACATACAATCATGCAAAATAACACAATCAGGTGGCACACGTGCTCTCAATGGGTTCAGTGGCTTTAAAGCGTGACCCAAATTAAACACACAAGATGAAATATTTATGACATTCAAGTGTGACGCTATAAGAGATGATGTAGCGTTTTCTCCTTTTGGGTGACTTGCACACCGGTGGGATAGTATTGCTAGCCACCACTCACCAAAAGTTTGCAAGCATTGAGCCACACATGGTGACGTGTGCGGTGGTACCACGAGTGTTGGTGCCCGAGGAGACACCACATGCGAGAAATGCCAAAGGAAAAAATTTGAATTTCATGCAATAGTATTTCTCATGCGCACACATGTATGAATTCAAGCACTCAATCATGACTTGCAACATATGCAAAGGCAGCGCAAGAAATGTGGCATGCAATTGATTGTTTGATCGAGCCTTGGTGGTCGATCGAACCATAGTGATTGTTTGATCAGACCTTGATGGTCGATCGACCCAAAATGATTGGTTTTTTTTTTATCGGACCTTAGTGGCTGATCAAACCAAAGTGATTAATTTTATTAATTGGGCCTTCATCGTCGATTGAACCAATGTGATTGATTTTATTGATCGAGCCTTGGAGGTCGATCAAATTGAAGTGATTAGTGATTCAACTTTGGTGCCCTATCGAACCCAATTGATTGGTTGATTGAGCCTTGGAGGTCGATCTAACCAAAGTGTAGGTGATCAGACCTTGGTAGCCGATCGAACCTAATTGATCGATGGACCGGGCCAGGCGACCGATTGAACCGAAGTGGTTATCTGTGCAACGTGTCATGTATGACATGCAATCAATTGAAACCCATTGCATTCAATCGCATATTTGATTCATTCTAACGTTTGGGATTTAGGGTTTGATAAAGTCGTAGTTACTGTTTGTTACGCAACATAACGGAGAGCCTACCTCTACTTATTTAACAAGCGCGAAGAAAATTTTCACGAAAAGAAAACCTTCATGAAAATGAAGGATTTCATTTGNTATATATATATATATATATTTTAAACTACAAGCAATATATTTTTTATTTTTAAATCCAAGGGCTGATATATTAAAGAGAAAGATATAGATAGGTTTGTATGAGTGGGCCTAAACACCCAACCCACACGATAAATCACACACCAAAAAATGTAAAAGATGGGTACATATGGAAATAAAAAAATACCCAAAAAACCACCCGGGCGCTGAAAAAAGTGTGGGTCATCCCAATCTAGTATTGCCTCTGGCTTTAGTTCTCGGTATTGATCCAGCTAGCAGATTGGTAAGGTGTTAATCTTTACCCGTAGTAACCAAAGTATCATCCATAAGACTCTTGAGCTCTAGTAGATCTCTATTCTTCTTTTTCCTCGTGTAAGTGTAAACCTGTCATTCCTCCTTCGAAGAATCAGCCTGATGGGGTTGTCATGGGGGGGGAGTGGGTCCTCAGGGGCAAAAAATACCTTCTGTCTAGTAGTATTCTCCTCTGGTAGAACTAAAATGTCCATAGCAGTGGGGTTAAACCCATTTTTATTCACTTAAAACTTAGACCCATCCTTATATATATATATATATATATATATATATATATATATATATAGCGCTCTCGCTCAGCAGGTTAGGGTTTCGCCATGGCGATCCCTGGTTATTACTCCACTGCATCTCTTCGTTGATCAAGCTCTGCTCGTTGTTCGTCGATTTCGTCACTTCCGTCTGATTTGTTGTTGTCGCCGCCGTCGACGTGCGTTGTTTGCTTCGTCGCTAATTTCTGTTCTTGCGGTTGCGTCGGCCTCAGTCATCGAGGTCGGCATCTCTTCTGCTGCTCGTGCGGCCGCATCTTCTACTCATCGCCGTGCGTCGTCTGCTCCGTCGCTCGTTTCTTCTGCTGCTCGTGCGGCTGCGTCGGGCTTAGTCGTCGAGCTCGACATCTGTTCATTGTCTTTTTTTCCTTTTTTTATTTTTTTCATCTTTTTTTCTTATCTTTTCTTCTTTTTTCTTTTTCTTTTACTTTTTTTTTATTTTCTTATCTTTTTTTTTTCTTTTTCTTTTTCTTTTTTTTCTTTTTTTGTTTTTTTTAAATAAAATTATATATATTTTTTAATCATATAAAGAAATAACATAAATAGCTCTATATTTGATAGAATGAGGGTTATTTAAGTGACACAGCGGTCGAAATGATAGAGTGAGCGCTTGAACCTGAATCATTTGGATTTTTAAAATTATTTCCAACCATTGTCTGCATATTCAAGTGCTCATCTTATTTAGCTGTTATTCACCTTTTTCAATTTATGGTCATTATGTACTTTTCACACACGGAGCTTGTCGCAAACTCATCTTAACTTCATAGAAAAATCTTTTTTATTAGTTTTAACGAATTTATCTACATGAAAAAAGACTATTTGTAATTATTGATGAGAGGAAAGTGAGCATCGTGGTTCATTGGAACAATAAAAGTGAATAGCATTTTTACTCTTCTTGAAATGGTCATGAACATGATATGAGTAGGTATTTAGTCTGCAATGTATTTCGATTTTTGGTCTCCGTATTTACTNATTATCTATCAAGGCACATAGGTACTGCACATACAATCATGCAAAATAACACAATCAGGTGGCACACGTGCTCTCAATGGGTTCAGTGGCTTTAAAGCGTGACCCAAATTAAACACACAAGATGAAATATTTATGACATTCAAGTGTGACGCTATAAGAGATGATGTAGCGTTTTCTCCTTTTGGGTGACTTGCACACCGGTGGGATAGTATTGCTAGCCACCACTCACCAAAAGTTTGCAAGCATTGAGCCACACATGGTGACGTGTGCGGTGGTACCACGAGTGTTGGTGCCCGAGGAGACACCACATGCGAGAAATGCCAAAGGAAAAAATTTGAATTTCATGCAATAGTATTTCTCATGCGCACACATGTATGAATTCAAGCACTCAATCATGACTTGCAACATATGCAAAGGCAGCGCAAGAAATGTGGCATGCAATTGATTGTTTGATCGAGCCTTGGTGGTCGATCGAACCATAGTGATTGTTTGATCAGACCTTGATGGTCGATCGACCCAAAATGATTGGTTTTTTTTTTATCGGACCTTAGTGGCTGATCAAACCAAAGTGATTAATTTTATTAATTGGGCCTTCATCGTCGATTGAACCAATGTGATTGATTTTATTGATCGAGCCTTGGAGGTCGATCAAATTGAAGTGATTAGTGATTCAACTTTGGTGCCCTATCGAACCCAATTGATTGGTTGATTGAGCCTTGGAGGTCGATCTAACCAAAGTGTAGGTGATCAGACCTTGGTAGCCGATCGAACCTAATTGATCGATGGACCGGGCCAGGCGACCGATTGAACCGAAGTGGTTATCTGTGCAACGTGTCATGTATGACATGCAATCAATTGAAACCCATTGCATTCAATCGCATATTTGATTCATTCTAACGTTTGGGATTTAGGGTTTGATAAAGTCGTAGTTACTGTTTGTTACGCAACATAACGGAGAGCCTACCTCTACTTATTTAACAAGCGCGAAGAAAATTTTCACGAAAAGAAAACCTTCATGAAAATGAAGGATTTCATTTGCGAATGTGGCCTTTGCGATCTAGAGTATGAGAACTAAAAAATTTTTCATGTTCTCTAGATTAAGGTGGCTTCAACCCCTTCATAAAGTGTTGTAGCCGTCGAATAATCATGGAAATGTTAGGTTCCCGGCCGATTGGTTTTTTGTGCAAGGGCTTAGAAGAAGAGCTCAAAATTCGTTGAGATTTTCAATGAAATGCTCATAACCTAAGGGAGTTTTCCTCCAACATAAAGCCCAGGTCCTTAAATCTCTATCATCCATACCTAAGGGGCTCTAAGAAAGAAAAATACAGGAGTTTTAAAGGATTAAACCTTTGTGATGTTTGATGAGGCTCTCTTTGCTTGCTTATTGCTCCTTTCTTGTTGGAATTAAGCTCTCCTCTTCCAAAGGAAATTTGAAGTTTTTCTTCTTCCAAGTGGGATAGAACTCTCTTTTTCTAAAGGGAATGAAGCTTTCTCTTAGAGAAGCTCCTCCAAGATCTTCCCTCACACTTTTCTCAAGAGGGTGATGGAGGAAGAGGAAGAATATGAGGAAGAAGATGAAGTTTTGGTAGAAGAAACCCTCTTTTCCTTAGAGCTCTCTCCCAACTTAAACTCTCTCTGCCTGCCCCCTTTTGTTGAGTCCCAAGCTCTCTGCTTTTTCCCCCCTCTAATCTTCTCCCATGGCTCAAAAGGTCTCTTCATATGATGGTGTTTCCCTTCTCTTCAAGGCAAATCTTTGGTCATGCCAAGGAGATCCTATGAAAACGGTTGCCTAGGGGTTGAATCGCCGAATCCGAGCTATTTGGTGCCCCGGGCTCATATGCACTAGAGACTAGGCGTATATGCACCTGTATTTCTGCTTCACACATCTTCTTTTGGCGTTGGGCTCCAATGAGGGGCGCATTAGTGCCCCGCCTCTATCTGGAGCGATTTCAAGCTAATATTGGTGCCTATGCCCCCAATTGGGGTGCTTAAGCGCCCCCTTCTTTGTTTACCACATTAAAGCAGTGCTATGGAATAGCTTGGGCGCATAGGCGCCTACACTGCTGTTAGGAGCCACTTTTGGGCGCTTAAGCGCCACCCTTTAAAAAAAAAAATTCAATTTTGATCTTTTCTTCCCTTCTTCGTCAAGGCTTTGCGCGGAGGGTTTTTATGGATCTCCGGATCTCCTGAAGATATCCAGGAATGAAAATAGGCTCTTGCAAATTGGGTTGGACACCAAGGGTGCGTTGTATCGGGCAAAAATCGCCGCCCAAGGCCGAGTATGACCCGAGTGGTTCAAAACTCAATTTTACATTTGGATGTACTTAGAGAGTTTTGTACTGATCTGGAAGCTATGAGAAATCATGTATCACTAAAATATGACCCCGTAAGTCAAAAATGCACATTTGAATATTTTAATTCACGGATTATCAGTGCCTACAGGCGTCCCGGAACTCTGTGCGGGTGGGTCAATCTGAACCCCGATATTCCCAAAAAGTGTGTGGGAGAGTTTGATGACTGCCCTTGATTGCACGAGGTTCCGAATAGGCGGATTATGGTCTCTAAACACTAAAATGGACATTAAATATGTGCCGCATCAGAAATAACATTACCCCACAGTGAATTCTCTTGATAGGGCTGAATCGGTACTTATCCTGATTCCGTGTTCTAGGCTCGTATCAGGTGGTCCTACCAGATGTCTTAAACTACCGGAGATTGAACACAGTCTCGTGTCATTCAAGTGGAAATCCCGCACATGTGGCATAAAAAATTGATGCCAACAAAAACCCCCAACAACTGTGTTGCGTCGCTAAGACATAGTGTACTTGTTGAAAACAACCCAATTTTTTATCAAACCAAATTTAATTGTGTTATCAACATAATCTGGTCAACATTAAAATTTGTTGAGGAAATGATGCCCTAATATATTTAGGGGCTTTCTTCCAAACCTCAGATTGAAGTTGATTTGAGGGAAAGATGCCTTAATCCATTTAGGGGGCTTACTTCTAAACCACAAAGTTGTTTTGATTTGAGGGAAGGATGCCTTAATCCATCGAGGGGGCTTATTTGTAATCCTCAAAATTGATTTGAACTAGTATAAGAAAGGAAGCCTTAATCCACTTAGTGGGCTCACTTTTCATCTTAAGAACTAGTTGAGGAAAGGATACCTTAATGCATGTAGGGGGCTTACCTCCAATCTCAAATTTTATTTCAACTAGTGTAAGAAAGGAGGCCTTAATCCATTTAGGGTGCTTACTTTTAATCTTAAGAACTAGTTGAGGAAAGGATGCCTTAATCCATTTAAGGGTCTTAATTCCAAATCTCAAATTTAATGTGAACTAGTATGAGAAAGGAGACCTTAATCCATTTAGGGGGCTTACTTTCGATGTTAAGAACTAGCTAGGGAGCGGAAGCTTTGATTCATTTATGGTGCTCACTTCCAAACCTCAAATCTGATTTAACATGCTGGTCACATTAGGGAGGAATGTCTTGGTCCTCTTTAAGGGGCGCTTACGTCCAAGCTAAGAGTAAGATAATTAGTTCCGAGAAGGTTGGAGCATCTTATGTGGCTCGAGTTATCTTTTATGCGTACTTGTAAGAAACTGATCACGAGTTAACTGTCATCCCCGTTGAGTGGTCAAGACCAGTGCTTTGCTTTCAAGATATTACCTCACATCTTCTCGACGAGGCCATTTTGTTGTTGGATGTAAAGGCCAGTGCTTTCTTTCCTAATCATTTGAACTAGTTCTCGGGTTTTATGGAGAAATTCAAAGATAATGAGGATCTACATTTGATTTTTATTGATTTAGAAAAAGCTTATGATAAGTTTCCAAGAGATATCCTT
>JXCR01007243.1:186452-208254 GCA_002079205.1 Phalaenopsis hybrid cultivar | reverse complement strand
GAGCCATTTCGAGCCGAACACGAGCGAACAAACTGTTGTTCGTGTTCCGCTCGTTTACATTTCGAGCTTAACAATTTGTTCGTGTTCGGCTCGTTAGGCTTAACGAACGAGCCGAACACGAGCTGCTTAACGAGCCGAACATGAGCTGTTCACGAACAACGAGCCAAATTGACAGCCTTAGTCAAGAATATGAAGATGTGCCAACGAAAATACCTCCCTGAAGTAAACATGAACTTTTATATTTTTCTTCATATAATTTATAAATATGTCCTTCTTATGTATAAGGGGACGCAAGATCACACCCCACTATGCTCTGTCACAACGTCTTCTTCTCTNTCTATACATCTATATATATATATATATATATATATATATATGTTTTATTTATATTCTGATTTGAAACAAATTATATTTGATTTATTTAATTAAGATATAATTACTATCTCAAACACTCAAAATACCCAAAAACATATTTAATTGTTTAGAAACAAAAAATTAAAACATATTAAAATCATATAATAATATAAAATAATTAATTAATTAATGACGAACAAACCCTGAGCTTTATTAATTTAATTTTTATATTTAAAATATTAGGTTGTATTTTAATAATACAAATTAAAGAATTGTTAGAAATAAGAATATTTCATAAATAAAATACATATTTTGGCAATTTTATTGTCTTATTAATTTAGTACATTATCACGCGACGTGGAGCACGATTATAACAAATTAAAGTGAAAAATAAAGATTAATATTTTTATATGACATTAAGAATTTAAGCCCATAAATATTAAAAAAAAAAATTAGAAGCTACATTCGTCATTACATAAGAATAGGGTGGTATTTATGTAAATGAACTAAAAAAAAATAAAAAATTAGGTTCCACCGAGATTTGAACTCGGGTTACTGGATTCAGAGTCCAATGTCCTCACCACTAGACCATGGAACCTTGTTGTTTCGTTTTGGTGTTTTGTATTTAAGTATACGTTATATTTGATGGTTAGCTCTTTTTTTATTCTCTCCACAAAAAAATCAGAATATACAAACATATTCATTGCATCTTCCTTCTAAAATATCACTTTGTCTTTCGTTGTCCTATCGAAAGGCAGTTTACTAGGACACAAAATCCTCTCTAAGTTTAGATTGACTTAATTTATTCTCTTGGACAAATATCAATCATAAGCTTATAAGATCCTTTCGGACAGAGCAACTCATGATTTCTAATAAAAATCATCATAACCCAAGATGACGTAACTATAAAAGATCGATTGATCTCATAAGATCCCTTCGGACAGAACAACTCATGGCTTATAAGCAGTTCTTATGCTTGCAACGACAATATTCATAATTTAAAATATAATTGCTACTAACATATGCCGAATTACAAAGCTGGCGAGGTTGCAGGCCATCCTCAGGCAACACATATAACCCATCTTCGTCCTCACTCCCTTCTCCCCATTTCCACCAAACATTGATAATGCACGCAGGGTGTTTGTCGAAATTCCTGTAGGTTAATAAGGATGAGATTGCAGGCAAGCAGGCGTGCGAAACGGTGGAGGAAGAGTTGGAGAACGCTGCGGGCTTCCTGCAGGAGGGAGGGGAACGATGAAACAAATGGCTCTAAGCGCAGCCGATGCAGTGAAGAATGCGGTAGGGTTGGGTGGTTCGAGCGGCGGAGCCACCACCACCGTTGTGCCGCCATCCACACCGCCCCACCGCCGCACAAGGTTCCATAGGCAATTGTTTTATTGCAAGGAGTCTTAAAATGCAGTACTTACAAACATCTCACATAAAATCTTTTGTATTTACATATTTGATGCCTAAATTTTCATATTTACAATTATGAACATGTTAAAAGTGGAATATACTTTTTCATGCAGAGGTTTATGACATCCAAGTGTTATTAATGTAAAAATCAAACTTTAGGACTTTGATATGTCAATAAATAAGAATTTCTTTTGTTATGTATGTAAATTTTCTGCCTTTTTTTTTGTTTTGTTCTGAAGGGGGAGGGAGGAAGTATATGCCTACATATGATCTGATCCTGCATTGTTACACATTTGTTCCAAGTGCAGCTTAATTTAATGTGCTGAAAAATACTTAAATAAATCAAGTTTTCATTGGCTAAGGGTCCGTTTGAGGCAGCTTATAAGTGCGGAAAACGTCGACGTACCGTTTGGTTCGCGCGTTTCGCCAGCTTATCTAAAACTGCGTTTGAGTTTTTACACTGAACGCAGACCGCGGGTGGACCCCTGCGGCCGGCCCNGAAAACGTCGACGTACCGTTTGGTTCGCGCGTTTCGCCAGCTTATCTAAAACTGCGTTTGAGTTTTTACACTAAACGCAGACCGCGGGTCGACCCCTGCGGCCGGCCCGCGGGCCTCGTTTCAGGATAAGCAGCTTATCTTGAAACGCACAAGCTGCCCCAAACGGACCCTAAATCTCATTACATTAAGCTTTCCATGAAAAGAAAGAAGGATTTATACATATAACACCCAAAATAATATTATTTACACCAAACCCAATTATGTAACAATATATCTCAATGTATACCTGTAATGCACACCCCAAACAACGCTCAACATAGCTTCGATGATCAACATATTACTATCATAAACCCAAACGACAGAAGGTAGACAACAAATCGAAAGATAAAAAGAGAAAAAAAAAAACCAAATAACATGAAAGCTCAATTATACAAATTTATTATCTTAAAACTAAAGAACAATGAACCCTAACTTTTATTTCTCAATGCAAAACAAAAAACTAAAAACCACCCAAAGGCCGAACTCTAACCCTAAACCAAATCATTCATAGAAGTAATAGTTTCTGAATCATAACAAAACGAGAAGGAGAATGACAAATAATGAAAAGTTTCGCTTTTGATACCTTCAGACGAGACAAAAAACTGAACGTGCAGAAGTAATTAATCGTAGCAACAAAATAGTGAAATGAGAAACCACGGGAGGGTAATATGGGGATAATATGTCGAAACAAGAGGCAAAAGACGCAACGACGATACACTCATATCCACGGTAGCNACATATTACTATCATAAACCCAAACGACAGAAGGTAGACAACAAATCGAAAGATAAAAAGAGAAAAAAAAAACCAAATAACATGAAAGCTCAATTATACAAATTTATTATCTTAAAACTAAAGAACAATGAACCCTAACTTTTATTTCTCAATGCAAAACAAAAAACTAAAAACCACCCAAAGGCCGAACTCTAACCCTAAACCAAATCATTCATAGAAGTAATAGTTTCTGAATCATAACAAAACGAGAAGAAGAATGACAAATAATGAAAAGTTTCGCTTTTGATACCTTCGAATGAGACAAAAAACTGAACGTGCAGAAGTAATTAATCGTAGCAACAAAATAGTGAAATGAGAAATCGCAGGAGGGTAATACGGGGACAATATGTCGAAACAAGAGGCAAAAGACGCAACGACGATACACTCATATCCACGGTAGTGTTTTCGCGAACGCCGTCATAAATACCGCTTCAAATAGCGATAGTCAGGGGCCTCAAATCATAAAACCCTGTCGACACCGCCCCACACAAACCCTTAATAGTTATATAGAGAACAACTAGTGCGCTTGCTCGCGACATAGTTGTTGAGGGTATAGTTTCTCACATTGAGTTCGTATGTTCATAAAGTAACCTTTCCCAAAAAAAAAGAACAACAAAAAAAAAAAATTTGTAGCTTACAGCACTCGAGCTAGAGTCAACGGATTTCAACTTATAAGCACATTTACATACCACATAATTTTATATATTTGTATATCTAGCACCTAAATTTCTACTATTTCCATTTTAACATCTAAAAAAAATAGAAGTACACTTTTTCATGCATAGGGAAGGTGGCGCGTAGTTTGGATGTTAGAGATGTATATACATAAGAATTGAGTGATATTTATGTAAATCTTCTCTTATACATTTATTTAACTTCTAAACTGAGTGTTTTTCGTGTCGGGTCACCATATGTGCGGACAACGGACGAGATGCAGGGGTGACCGAAAGACCGTATGTGCGGACAACTGACGAGATGCAGTGGTGGCCGGACCTTCCGGTCACCCCTGCATCTCGTTCGTTATCCGCACATACGGTGACCGGACGGAAAAATTTGGCCTAAACATTATACTTATATAAAAAACACTCAAATTTTTAATATTACATTAATAATATCATTATCATTAGTTAGAAGTGACATACACATTTTATGTATAGATTCAACATACCAAAATATTATAAATATAAAAATTAACTTTTATGTGCTATATATGTAAATACAGAAGAATTACATGACTCGTATGTAAATTTTCTAAAAATAAATTTGCTACAATGCTGGGTGGCAGCTGGCAAGTGACGCGGCAGGGTGGATGTACGCGTGGCACGTAATGCGTGCGTGGCGGCGGCGGCAAAAGTTGATGAGACTTTATAAAATAATAATTAATAAATGCATATAACTAATAAAAATGTTTTTTTCCGCTTTATAATTCGAATTTTTGCTGACCAATAAATGGTGAATCATTTCAATGCTTTTTTCGGTGAATATTTTCTAAAATAAATTTTGTAAATTACAATCGAAATTATTGTAATTAGTATACGAAATTATTCATTTTGAAAGCATNAATTTTGTAAATTACAATCGAAATTATTGTAATTAGTATACGAAATTATTCATTTTGAAAGCATTTTTTTTTGTGGATAACTTTATTTATTTTAATTTTAATTAGATAATTAATTTTTCTAGTCATATAACTAAAAAATTTTGAATAAGAAAATTGAAATTAATTTTTAATGTTAAATTGTTAATATGGTCATATCAGATGAAGTAGCTACGAACTATTACATGCATTGAGCAATGTTAGGGGGGTTTTATGAAATTATAAAATGTAGATTCTTATGTATGTGGGAATAAGTAAATGTTTTGCAAATATTCCAGTGAAAATTATTATTTTGGAGAACAAGGTGGCACATAACTCATAAATTATGACAACAATGATTTTTATTTTTGATAACTTAAGTATTTATTTTCTTAACTCATAACTTATGTCATAATTTATGATAACTTATGATATTTATTTTTGTAACTCATATAATCCCATAACTTATGAGTTTTATTTTGATAACTTAAGTTATTTATTTTCTTAACTCATAACTTATGTCATATTTATTTTTATAACTCATATAACCCTTAAAATAAATAAAAGTTACTAACTTATGTCATTGATTTTATTAATAAAAATCAATTAATTTATTAAATTATCATAAATTCCATTGGTTAGTAACCCCCTTGATGGATGGTGACNATAACTTATGATATTTATTTTTGTAACTCATATAACCCCTAAAATAAATAAATGTTACTAACCCATTTCATTGATTTTATTAATAAAAATCAATTAATTTATTA
This sequence comes from Phalaenopsis hybrid cultivar, assembly GCA_002079205.1. Lineage (NCBI taxonomy): Eukaryota > Viridiplantae > Streptophyta > Magnoliopsida > Asparagales > Orchidaceae > Phalaenopsis > Phalaenopsis hybrid cultivar. The sequence continues at coordinate 202,826 of JXCR01007243.1, read as the reverse complement.
AATTATCATAAATCCTATTAGTTAGTAACCCCCTTGATGGATGGTGGTTAAATGGAGCATGAATTTGAGAATGAGTCATCTCTCTACCTAACACACCTCGTACATTTCTCTCCATCATAAAGTAAAGAAAGTTTTAAGGGATTAGAGAGAGAAACTCAATCTCTTCAAGATCAAAATTGTTCATCATGAATACAGGTATGCGTCACTTTATTTTACACATGTAAAAATCATGAATTTAAATGATCTTGGTTATTATATACTTTTCTTTTGAAATTTGTGTATAAAGTTGAAACATGAATTTTCAAACACTTGTCGCACGAAGATTTATTAGCTTCTTAATGAGTGAATGCACATAAGTGCATGCTCATGCATGTTAATAAATATTGTATTAATCCTATATTTAAGTCAAAAAAATGANTTGGTTATTATATACTTTTCTTTTGAAATTTGTGTATAAAGTTGAAACATGAATTTTCAAACACTTGTCGCATGAAGATTTATTAGCTTCTTAATGAGTGAATGCACATAAGTGCATGCTCATGCACGTTAATAAATATTGTATTAATCCTATATTTAAGTCAAAAAAATGAAAAAAATATGCTTATTTTTTTTCACTCCTACCTTCATTTCAACTAAACCGAAAATTAGAACCATAAAAATAACAATAAAATAAATAAAACATTAATTATTCAACCAAGTAAAGCTTATTAATTATAACCTCCCCAACAAAAATGATATAGACACCCACATGTACAATTATTATCCAGCAAGGAATTCTATCCCCTTATTCTTCCTGTGAGAATTTCTTCTAACCCCAACTGAAATTACAAATTACATATCCACCCCTTACAACCAACACAACGACTCCCACCGACGCCAACAAGCCGACAAAACTATAAGAAGAAAAAAAACAAAGGTCTTAAAACTAAAATAAAAAAGGCTTTTTTTTTTTCATTCTGAAAGGCCGGCGATGAAGGAGACGCCGGTCGCCGGCAACCATGAGGAACCATAGATAAATTTTCCAACGGTAAACTTTCCCGCTTCCTCCTCCTCTGTAATCACCCTAAATCCCGGCCACTTCACCCTTTTCGCCACACCGGCTCCGGGACCCTCGTTCATGTACTCTCCATAGTAAAGCGTACTCAGAGCAAAATTTCCATTCCACTCCAACCACCCCGCAGGGTCAATANACGCCGGTCGCCGGCAACCATGAGGAACCATAGATAAATTTTCCAACGGTAAACTTTCCCGCTTCCTCCTCCGATGTAATCACCCTAAATCCCGGCCACTTCACCCTCTTCGCCACACCGGCTCCGGGACCATCGTTCATGTACTCTCCATAGTAAAGCGTACTCAGAGCGAAATTTCCATTCCACTCCAACCACCCCGCAGGGTCAATTAGATCCCCCATGAATGATTGCATATACACCACCCTCGAGTACATCTTCCATGGCCGTCCCAAGAACGTTTGAACGCTGCCTCTCACCGCGCTGAGGTCGCTCGCCGCCATAATCTTGCAGTTGTGTATCGAAATCCCAGTGTTCTGGTTTGGATCCTTGCGGTTCTGTGCGGTGATGGTGTTCTTCTGCTTAGCCATTGGCTTCCGAGCCCAAATATTGCATTTTTGGAGAACCACAACCGCATTGCCGAAGATGAAGTCGACGGTGCCGTAGATATCGCATTCGCGGAAGAATTGGCGTTGGGAGTGGACGTAAAGAGAGTCTTGGTAGCCTATAATGCTGCAATGGTAGACCACCGCGCGGTCGGCTCCGACACGGAGCGCTACAGCCTGGTGCTTCTCCGGCCCCGCCGAGTTCTCGATTGTCATCTCCTTGATTATGAACCCTGTCCCCGTCGAAGCTGCAAGTTTATCCAGGTAAGTTTTCATTCGCCTTCCAACCGTTTGATGAAATTCCTCAGACAGAAAAAAAAGAGGTAAAAATCATTTTTTTTTTTAACATACCGAAGGTAGCTGTGTGAAAAGTAGTGAATTTATCGTACACGCTGCGGGAGCCGGCGACGACGGTCTTCCCCATGCCGTCTCCGATGAACATGAGATTAATCTTCTTGCGCGCGACTTTAATGTTCTCTTCGTAGCGCCCAGCCTTCACGTAGATGATGATGCGCCTGGAGCTACCTTCAGGAGCAGCTTTTACAGCATCGCCAATGGTTTTATGAGTCCCACTGCCATCTTTCGACACAATAAAATCTGCTTGAATTGAATCCCCCGGCGTCTGAAGTAATTTCCGGTCAATTGGATTCACCCAATCAGGAAACCCGGATGCCAGCAATCGCCTCCGCTTCCTATTCTCAATCGGAATGCCGGAGAAATCCTGGTTCCGACTCGCTNTTGAATTGAATCCCCCGGCGTCTGAAGTAATTTCCGGTCAATTGGATTCACCCAATCAGGAAACCCGGATGCGAGCAATCGCCTCCGCTTCCTATTCTCAATCGGAATGCCGGAGAAATCCTGGTTCCGACTCGCCGCCGCGAAGATTGCGAGCGAGTTGCTCACTAACTCCGCGAGATCTTTCAAAAAGTTCGTCATTTGCCCCTGCACATATCTGTCATCCACCATTTCGAGGCCCTCTGCGCAGGTGTCCTGGTTGGTGAGCGCCGCGCTGAGCCATGTGAGCGCATCCTCGTCCGAAGGAGCACTGTCGCCGCCGGCGACGACGAGGAGAGATTGACTGAGCTGGTGAACGGAATCATCCAGCAGCTCGACGCAATCATCATACGCAGACCGTGCGATTTGATTCATTGAAACGCCGGCGATGGAGGAAGCGGCATAGCGCGCGGAGCCGACGCGTTGAAGGGTCATGTTCAGGGATATATGAACGAGATCACGTTCGCCGGCGTCGAGCGCTCCGGGGAAGTTTACAAGCGAGCTTATGCAGAGCTCGGGATATTGGGTAAGCTTGCAAGTTTGTGAAATTGCTTGGGTTGGGCTTCGGTTGAGCCCTGCGCGGCGGTTTGTCTTGCTGCGGAGAAGCAGAGCAACCGAGGCCGCGGAGGCTGCGAGGAACAGAGTGGCCGTTAATCCCAACAGAAGGAAACGCCGGCGGCGGCGGTGGTGGCGGAGGGTGGTGGGCTGGGCCTGCGGCGGATCGGAAAAGCTAGAGGGAATGGACTCGGAGGGGCCGAGCTTTCCGTAGTCCATTGTTGATGATGGAAGGTTAGGAGTGGTGGTGAGTCTAGAGTAGGGTTTTTAAGGGAGTAGAGAAGGATTAGGCGGTATTTTGCAGGTTGGTGAAGCGTCTATTTCGCTCCAGCCAGGAGGTGGTGGTCGGATGCTGTGCGGAGTGAGGAGAAGGATCCGCCGTGGATTTCGATGGGGATGAGGAATCAACGGTGGATTATATTATTCCAGTGGAATTCTTCTAATCAATTGCTCTTGTTTGGTTAAAAAGTTTATTATTATTTTTTTTTACACAATAAGCGTTGGAGTGCGGGGCAAAGTAGGAAATCTGTCTTTTGCCATAAAGGTGAAAAATAATCTTTTTTTTTTTTAAAAAAAAATTGCTTTTTAATTGTCTAAAGAAGAGAATTCATTCATGATTTCTTCATTACTTTGAATTTCACTCTTATGAAAAGTAATAAATCATTTTGGATTTATATCAAAAACAAGATTAAAAAAAAAGAGTATTTATATATTTCATGTTTAAATTTCACGACTTAGTCGGTACTAATCAATACTTTAAAATAAAAGTAAGAACAAAATTTAGCTTCACTTTTATTATCACTGGTTTGCCTGATCTCAGTTGTTGTTAGAACTATAAAAAAATCGCTTCATTCATGAACAACTCTTATTCAATTTACTGAATAAGTTATAGTATATTCATTTGTTAAGTAAACAAGCAAGTTATGAATAACCCTTGACAAAAAAAACAGTCATATTGGGCTAGTAAGGGTTTAAGCAAGCTTAGCGGTTTATTTTGGTTTAATTTATTAAGAGATTCAGTTTCGCAAGCAGTCTAATGCAAACAGTTGAATACAAGCAACCAAGTATGAATAATTGAGCACTATTGCGAGGCATGGATGTCCATGTATGAGCAGTTGAATACGAGCGACCACCGAACGAACATTGCCCATACAACACATATCAGGGAAGGATTCGTTCAATAACTTCGTTGCATTACCAAATACCTTGTCATCGATTAAATACTTATTAGGTGTGGATAATATATGTATGCAAACGTCTGTACAACATGGTTATGTTGATTGTATTTTTGAGACAACTCAATCGGACATCCTGCAAAGCTAACGGTCGTTTCATTGCTTTAAGGGCAAGCATGTTTTAGGGCTCTTTTGGAGCAAGAGGATGAATGGATATTGGATGTGACCCATCAAACCATGTAGAGGATAGATGATCAAATACAATACTAGAAGAGGAAAAAACAAGATAATGTTATGTATATGTTGGAGACAAAAACAAATGACAAATTTTAGTGGTAAGAGATTTCTAAAGCTCTCATAGTAATTATAGTCTATCTATATTTTATAGAGAAATGCTCCTATAAAAATGGGAGGAATTAATGTACAATGAACGAACCTTTATACTATGACCCACTATTCTTATCAGCTCACCATCCCTTCATTTGCTAGCTCTTATCTTAAAGGTATGAGTCTATGAAAAAAAACATGATTAAATATGAGCCAAGCAAACTATTGTTTTAGCTCTATGTTTAAATGACCCAAACACAAATAGACCTTTACTCGATTGAGTTTGGCATATTTTAGCTCAAATTAATTAAGTAATTAAATAATAATATTTATTATATAATTTCATATCTTATTTAAAAATTACTATTTTTAAGTCATTCTTTTCAAGTTTGAGTCAAATATGAGCTCAATCGATCAAATAAATGAAATCAACACAAAGAACATGTTAATCACATGCCATCTCTAACTTAAAAATCAACACTTGGTTCAAATTCGGCTCGTTTACTCAATCATTGTTGCTGACGTCTAATCCTAGTCAGCATTTTCACCTGATTTTAGGTTGCCCTTCCTGCTGAATATCTCTCAGATCTATTACATGCTAGATAATATAACTAAGTAAAGTTTTAAGTGTTAAATTCATAAAACTTAATGTTTTAAATGTCTTGGAAGTATATCTGCCATTAAAAAAAATATATTTTAATATGTTTTAAATTGAAAAATTATCATTATATTCAGAATGCCGGTATGATATAAATCTCGAGATTATTTTTTAAAAAAGAAAGATTCAGATCCGATAAAAATTCATCCAGAAAATCGATTTCAGCAAACTTACTGTCAAATTGGCCGGCTCGACATGAAAACCCAATGTTGTCAAAATTTGTTCAATTTGAGTCAAATCAAGCTCAAATCAAGTCATTAAATCACACTTGAAATTTTTCCAGGCATATTTAAAAGGTTAAATGAATATTGAATCTAGCAAGCTTATAATCGAATCGAACGTCTCGACATGATGAATCCAACGAGCCAAAGGTTGCTCAATTGTGACATATTTAAGGCACTAAAATGTCCAAACATCATTTGATCGAAAGAAACTTTTTCGACCGTCCGATCAAAGTGGTTCATATTTCTGTAGTAATTGCATTCAGAATGCTATAAATAGAGTCTCATTATTCTCATGAGAGGGGGCTTGAGGCTTGAGAGAGAACTTAAAGCTTTGAGAAGGAGTTGAAGTCCAGCTCCACTCCTGTCATCATCGATCGTCGTCGGTCGTCATCAGCCACCGCCGACCGCCGTCGACCTCCTTCAACACCCGCCGATCGCCGTCGATCACCAACAACCCCCACCTATTGCAATCGACCACCATCGAGCATTACTGTCACCGTCAATTACTACCGATCATCGTCGACCGCTGACCACTATCGTTTAACACTAATCACCATCGACCGCCACCGACCGAAAGCCATCAGTCGACGTTATAATTTTGACAATCTAGTAGCCGTTTTCTGTCTGTTCGACAAGGGGTATCTGTAATCATCAACCTACATTTGTTTTTTACATCTGGATCAGAGTCTCGTGGTTTTTCCATTTACGGGTTTTCCACGTAAAAAATTCCGACGTCATTACTGATTGTTTTCTTTTATCTGAGTGTATGTTAAATTCTCGGTATACTATTATTCTATTGCAGTGAATTTTAATTATAATCATTGGTGCTAATCAGTCTTAAATTTTTTCCACGGCTGAGCGAGCATAGGAATTTTTATGATTGTAAAAGGTGTAGATTCCTGGACTTTAAATAGATTTTCTCGAAATTACGATTATAAAATTAAGAAATGTTTATGAATGAATAAAGGAAAATAGAATATNGATTTATATCAAAAACAAGATTAAAAAAAAAGAGTATTTATATATTTCATGTTTAAATTTCACGACTTAGTCTANGGCGGTATTTTGCAGGTTGGTGAAGCGTCTATTTCGCTCCAGCCAGGAGGTGGTGGTCGGATGCTGTGCGGAGTGAGAAGGAGAAGGATCCGCCGTGGATTTCGATGGGGATGAGGAATCAACGGTGGATTATATTATTCCAGTGGAATTCTTCTAATCAATTGCTCTTGTTTGGTTAAAAAGTTTATTATTTTTTTTTTTTACACAATAAGCGTTGGAGTGCGGGGCAAAGTAGGAAATCTGTCTTTTGCCATAAAGGTGAAAAATAATCTTTTTTTTTAAAAAAAAATTGCTTTTTAATTGTCTAAAGAAGAGAATTCATTCATGATTTCTTCATTACTTTGAATTTCACTCTTATGAAAAGTAATAAATCATTTTGGATTTATATCAAAAACAAGATTAAAAAAAAAGAGTATTTATATATTTCATGTTTAAATTTCACGACTTAGTCGGTACTAATCAATACTTTAAAATAAAAGTAAGAACAAAATTTAGCTTCACTTTTATTATCACTGGTTTGCCTGATCTCAGTTGTTGTTAGAACTATAAAAAAATCGCTTCATTCATGAGCAACTCTTATTCAATTTATTGAATAAGTTATAGTATATTCATTTGTTAAGTAAACAAGCAAGTTATGAATAACCCTTGACAAAAAAAACAGTCATATTGGGCTAGTAAGGGTTTAAGCAAGCTTAGCGGTTTATTTTGGTTTAATTTATTAAGAGATTCAGTTTCGCAAGCAGTCTAATGCAAACAGTTGAATACAAGCAACCAAGTATGAATAATTGAGCACTATTGCGAGGCATGGATGTCCATGTATGAGCAGTTGAATACGAGCGACCACCGAACGAACATTGCTCATACAACACATATCAGGGAAGGATTCGTTCAATAACTTCATTGCATTACCAAATACCTTGTCATCGATCGAATACTTATTAGGTGTGGATAATATATGTATGCAAACGTCTGTACAACATGGTTATGTTGATTGTATTTTTGAGACAACTCAATCGGACATCCTGCAAAGCTAACGGTCGTTTCATTGCTTTAAGGGCAAGCATGTTTTAGGGCTCTTTTGGAGCAAGAGGATGAATGGATATTGGATGTGACCCATCAAACCATGTAGAGGATAGATGATCAAATACAATACTAGAAGAGGAAAAAACAAGATAATGTTATGTATATGTTGGAGACAAAAACAAATGACAAATTTTAGTGGTAAGAGATTTCTAAAGCTCTCATAGTAATTATAGTCTATCTATATTTTATAGAGAAATGCTCCTATAAAAATGGGAGGAATTAATGTACAATGAACGAACCTTTATACTATGACCCACTATTCTTATCAGCTCACCATCCCTTCATTTGCTAGCTCTTATCTTAGAGGTATGAGTCTATGAAAAAAAACATGATTAAATATGAGCCAAGCAAACTATTGTTTTAGCTCTATATTTAAATGACCCAAACACAAATAGACCTTTACTCGATTGAGTTTGGCATATTTTAGCTCAAATTAATTAAGTAATTAAATAATAATATTTATTATATAATTTCATATCTTATTTAAAAATTACTATTTTTAAGTCATTCTTTTCAAGTTTGAGTCAAATATGAGCTCAATCGATCAAATAAATGAAATCAACACAAAGAACATGTTAATCACATGCCATCTCTAACTTAAAAATCAACACTTGGTTCAAATTCGGCTCGTTTACTCAATCATTGTTGCTGACGTCTAATCCTAGTCAGCATTTTCACCTGATTTTAGGTTGCCCTTCCTGCTGAATATCTCTCAGATCTATTACATGCTAGATAATATAACTAAGTAAAGTTTTAAGTGTTAAATTCATAAAACTTAATGTTTTAAATGTCTTGGAAGTATATCTGCCATTAAAAAAAATATATTTTAATATGTTTTAAATTGAAAAATTATCATTATATTCAGAATGCCGGTATGATATAAATCTCGAGATTATTTTTTAAAAAAGAAAGATTCAGATCCGATAAAAATTCATCCAGAAAATCGATTTCAGCAAACTTACTGTCAAATTGGCCGGCTCGACATGAAAACCCAATGTTGTCAAAATTTGTTCAATTTGAGTCAAATCAAGCTCAAATCAAGTCATTAAATCACACTTGAAATTTTTCCAGGCATATTTAAAAGGTTAAATGAATATTGAATCTAGCAAGCTTATAATCGAATCGAACGTCTCGACATGATGAATCCAACGAGCCAAAGGTTGCTCAATTGTGACATATTTAAGGCACTAAAATGTCCAAACATCATTTGATCGAAAGAAACTTTTTCGACCGTCCGATCAAAGTGGTTCATATTTCTGTAGTAATTGCATTCAGAATGCTATAAATAGAGTCTCATTATTCTCATGAGAGGGGGCTTGAGGCTTGAGAGAGAACTTAAAGCTTTGAGAAGGAGTTGAAGTCCAGCTCCACTCCTGTCATCATCGATCGTCGTCGGTCGTCATCAGCCACCGCCGACCGCCGTCGACCTCCTTCAACACCCGCCGATCGCCGTCGATCACCAACAACCCCCACCTATTGCAATCGACCACCATCGAGCATTACTGTCACCGTCAATTACTACCGACCATCGTCGACCGCTGACCACTATCGTTCAACACCAATCACCATCGACCGCCACCGACCGAAAGCCATCAGTCGACGTTATAATTTTGACAATCTAGTAACCGTTTTCTGTCTGTTCGACAAGGGGTGTCTGTAATCATCAACCTACACTGGATTTTCACGTCTGGATCAGAGTCTCGTGGTTTTGCCTTTTACCGGTTTTTCACGTAAAAAAATTCTGACGTCATTACTGATTGTTTTCTTTTATCTGAGTGTATGTTAAATTCTCGGTATACTATTACTCTATTGCTGTGAATTTTAATTATAATCATTGGTGCTAATCAGTCTTAAATTTTTTTCCACGGCTGAGCGAGCATAGGAATGTTTATGATTGTAAAAGGTGTAGATTCCTGGACTTTAAATAGATTTTCTCGAAATTATGATTATAAAATTAAGAAATGTTTATGAATGAATAAAGGAAAATAGAATATTTTTTTTAAAAAAAAGGGTTATTCTATATTAGAAAAAGGAGCAATAGATAGAGACCGCGACGTGGACAGGACATGTGCAGGCAACGAAGGTTCTCACATGCCTTTTTTAATCATGGAGATGTATGTGCCTCAAAACTTCATAATGCTTTAAAATTACCACAATTCCTTAATTAGTTTTAGCAAAAGTTACATGCATACCCCTCAAATTCTATTTTTTTACATTCCTACCACTTTGGTTCTTTTACTTTTTAGAAATATTGATATTTATAAATTAACCACTAGAGATTGATCTATTTACATGTGCGGCAATCAAATTAATGAGACTTTGATAAAAAATGAAAAATAACGGTTGGGATTTTACCATGAATTTTTTATATTCGAGCGAGAATTTGNTTCTATTTTTTTACATTCCTACCACTTTGGTTCTTTTACTTTTTAGAAATATTGATATTTATAAATTAACCAGTAGAGATTGATCTATTTACATGTGCGGCAATCAAATTAGTGAGACTTTGATAAAAAATGAAAAATAACGGTTGGGATTTTATCATGAATTTTTTATATTCGAGCGAGAATTTAAAAAAAAAAAGGATGAAAGTGGGTGGTGGATTTGTAAATAGCATGTTTCGGGTGGTTTGCATGTAATTGACCCTTTTTTAAAATCTGCTATTAAAGATTTTGGCAATGTAGTAGTTGTTAGATATGTAAATAGATAGAAATTGGGTGGTANATTTGAAAAAAAAGGATGAAAGTGGGTGGTGGATTTGTAAATAGCATGTTTCGGGTGGTTTGCATGTAATTGCCCCTTTTTTAAAATCTGCTATAAAAGATTTTGGCAATGTAGTAGTTGTTAGATATGTAAATAGATAGAAATTGGGTGGTATGTATGTAAATGCCCCTTTATGCAATTGTCGGTGTCAGTAAGTGTTTTTTTAGTGCATTGCATGGCGTTGAATGTTGAGCGAGTTGGACGTCAAATGCGTATTAATTACTATTTATCAAGTTGGGCGAGATAAGATATTTAATTATTTACTTTGCATTAGGATTTTATATTAAATCAAAATAATATTTAATGTCGGACGGAACCAAAACCTTATTTTATATGGAATGTGAGGCACTGATTCTAGGGGACATGAGATAACTATTAAGATTAATATTAAAATAATAATAATAATGCCTATGGTGATTCATAGTTTGATTGACCAAGTGATTGCTCTTACAAACTCCTTACAAACTCCTTNTTAAAATAATAATAATAATGCCTATGGTGATTCATAGTTTGATTGACCAAGTGATTGCTCTTACAAACTCCTAAGTCCAACATGCTATATTATCATGAATGGGGTAGTGGTCTTATTGGAAATACTTCAGCATATTATTGATCAAGATATAGTAGAAATGATGATGCTTTGATTAAATGTAGCCAAAAGAGTTATCTAGTACCAATGGAGATCCCATGATAGCGATGATTTAGAATAGAAGGGCCCCGCCACCAAAATATCTTGATCCTCTTGGAATCTGACGCACATCACCTGCAGTGAAGCAGGGGTGGCCCACACAAGTATACATGGGGTATCAGTAGTATTNTAGCGATGATTTAGAATAGAAGGGCCCCGCCACCAAAATATCTTGATCCTCTTGGAATCTGACGCACATCACATGCTGTGAAGCAGGGGTGGCTCACACAAGTATACATGGGGTATCAGTAGTACCGGGATTGGAGTCTGGTTGTCGATCCTACAGGGATGAGGAAATCTCAATTCAGGAAAAGTTCTAGTGTAACGATTGTTAGCCCAAGCATGAAAGTTTGGTCTGATTAAAATTCTACATAAGTATCCCAAATTATTAGCAATTAATTTGAAAAGTTACTCGTGCATGAAAGAAGGTTCTCCCTTGGAAAGGTTCAATAGGAAAGTTTATGTGNCTGGTTGTCGATCCTACAGGGATGAGGAAATCTCAATTCAGGAAAAGTTCTAGTGTAACGATTGTTAGCCCATGCATGAAAGTTTGGTCTAATTAAAATTCTACATAAGTATCCCAATTTATCAGCAATTAATTTGAAAAGTTACTCGAGCATGAGAGAAGATTCTCCCTTGGAAAGGTTCAATACGAAAGTGTATGTCAAAACTTCGATAAAAAATCAGATGACAAATAGGAGCAATTTTGTTTCTTACCCCCTTCTGGTGGAATAAGAAAGATTGGCTAAAGATCGGACTAGTTCCCTAATATCAACCTTTATCCCATGCACAAATATCTCCTTATAAGTTCGTATTAACTTAGTAGATATATTCATATTCCACGAAATTAATGTAATTAACTCAATCAATTATATTATCATGTCTTATGAGATTTGCAACTCACAATTAATATTAACACCTCACTTGGCCAAAATAAAATGTAAATAAAGTGCAAAAAGTTAATCACTATTCATTCAAGTCACATAAAGAAACTATGACATACATGTATCATATATCCCCATCTCAAAGAAGAAAGGGCAATTACTCACCAAGCATGCTTGAACACTCAGAACAAATCATTTGATTGAAATAAAAATTAGAGCACAAAAATATTACAAATATAAGACAAAAGAATAAAATAATAACTTTACTACTTCTCTCCTTTATTTTCTCCTGATTTTGTTGAAGAAACAAGCACACAATCTCCCAAAGTATCTCAATCCTCTCCTCCCTCTACTTGATTACTCTTCCTGGGACTCACTATCAATTTCCCTCTCAGAAAAATGACAACAGAAATGTGATGAAAGAACCCCCGTGCCCCATTTTCAAAGCTTTTATATTTCTTTCCCTTCATCTCAAAGTCCAAACTGCACTAACTGTCATTATTAAGTTAAGGAGCCTAATTGCATTGATCTCAAGTTTGTTGCTCATATTGAAAGAGTTCTGGCGCCTGGGCGCCAGTGGCTAGGCACCTAAGCGTCCAATTATACAGTTTTTCTCCAATTTTCATTTTGTTCCAATTCATTTTTTGTTGTTCTCCTTTCCTACTATCACTAACAAAAGCAATAAAAAACTTCCTCATAGTGCAGTATCATCCTATAAAATAAAAAAAATACATATAGCAGAAAATGGAAAATTAACAACACGTCAGAATCCCACCTTTTGATTGACAAAGTATAACCTCTACCGAATGAATGAGAAGATGATTGACTACAAATTATCATAAATTACTTACAAAAAAAAAAAAGCCCCAGATGATTGCTCTCTAGCTCTCAAATCCCAAAGATAGCTTTATTATTAGTCATTTATCATTAATAACATAATGTACCAATACTCATTTGATCAAATGTGATTTTGTTGTATTGAAAAAATGAAGCCCACAAGGTCATGTTTAAAGTACATTAGGGAATTTGTGGGTCTCATCAGTTTGTCCCAATGATAAAACAAGAAATAAAACATTGTCATATATTATTAGTTTATGATGACTCAAGATTGTATAGACTATGAAAAAGAAGTGTCACAAATAATATTTTTTTAGCCTAGTCTAACTATCAAATGCTTTACATCCTATGGTGGCTTCTTAGCCTTTTAAGTCTTGTGGAACTCATATTATAAGCCTCCTTAACCCTTCATCTTCTAGAAGTTATAAATTTATACTCTAAATTATCGATAGAATTATTATTTTTTATATTAATTAGCATAAAAATATAGTTTTTATGAACATTCCCAACAACCCCACCACATTTTTAGATATTTCTTTCACCTCTGCGAATCTGTTACATAAATGTGGTGATCTGCCTAGTTTTCCTTCAATGAAATAACAAAATTACACTAAGATTTACATAAAGCACCCTAAATCCCTATAGAAAAAAATATTACATCAGGGCGCCGGGTATAGAGTTAAGTTCAAATTGCAATAGTTAGGAATATCCCGCTGTGTTACAGGAATATTCTATCTGCGTTATTTGTAAAAAATAAAGTGTTATTCGAGTATTATGTGATGTTATTCGAATATTTTTGCAGTGTTATTAGAATATTCCTTCACGTTACTTGATTTGGGGTTGTGTTATTCAACATATTATTCATGTTATTTTAATTTTCAATATGTTATTGGAATAACAAAGCCTCAAATCAAGTAACGCGGAAGAATATTTCAATAACACTTCAGCCCCAAATCAAGTAACGCGGGGGAATATTCTAATAACACCGCAAAGTAACCGAATAACACCACATAATACTCGAATAACACTTTATTTTTTACAAATAACACAGAAGAAATATTCTTGTAACACAGCAAGATATTTCTGTCCGAATTTATCTCTACATTCAGAGTCCTAACGTAATATCCACTCAATCCCTACAACCTCTTCCCTGTCCTTCGTTGCCTGGAACGAATCACGGCAATAAGAATGAAAACTATGAGAAGCATGCAATAAATTTTGATTGTTAATTTCTTCGTCAGAATGTCGTAACTTCTCATGCAAATTTTAAATAATTGCGGGTTCAGTCTGNATATATATATATATATATATATATATATATATATATATATATATATATATATATATATATATATCCCTGGTGCTTGATTTATTTATATTCTCGTGACAATCATTTTCCTTACATGAACTATTGAAATTATTTGTTGGAGAGGTATGGATATGATTTAATAGCTAGAAGATGGTCCACCCTTGTTCAGAATAATTTCACTGCGATTAATTAGTGTTTACACATGCATGCGGACCTACGCATATTTATAAAATATAGTAGTTTTATTGATGTATATTTTTATGTAAAAACATGAGATGCTTTGTAAATCTAGTGCTTTTCTAGGTGTATTTTCCATATATATATATATATATATGGCTGCTATTCATTTGCGTGAATGTTGACTTTGACCTTTTTTTTTTTTTTATTCATTTATTTCTGGTTGATGACAGTGATTTTGACCAGAAATTATTTGGACAAAATTACTTTTTGAACCCAAGTCTATTAATTGTATTTTACATGTGTTTTGCATTATTTGAACGCATATTAATGTTATGAGCTGGTGCCAGTTAGCTCTTGGTAAAGATGTAAATTGTAATTGTAATTAATATTTTGAGATCGAATTTTGTAGATGTGAAATTTAATTTGGATATTTAAAATTTTCTTAATGAAGAGCTTGTCAGATTGTGGGAAAAAATTTGCGCGTACGCAGCGCTGTGTATATTTTGGAGGTTATACAGAGAGTATGAAGGAGTTATATCATCGTTATACCCTCTTGTAACCTCCATGTAACCTTCTGTAATGTATCTGTAACCTGCAAATAAGTTACGCGCTTCTGTTTTCATATATTAAGAATTTATTTGTAGTTTACAGATAAGTTACAAAAGGTTACATGGAAGTTACAAGTGGGAATTAACACGGATATAACTCTCTTATACTCCTTATATAACCTCCAAAACGTAGGCAGCGCTGCGTATGTCTTACGTATGCAATTTTTTTCTCCAAATTGTGGATGATTGGAAGTGTTAGATCTTCCATCAATTTTAAGGTACCAATTATTAGTGGTACGATATGATTGATCTATGAAAAATGAGTTTTTTTTTTTTTGAAGATTTACAGACATACTACTCAATTCCTATCTATTTACATATCTAAGGCCAAAACTTTAATTTTTACTTACATACCATCTTTCCTGTGCATAAAAAGATGCATTTTGATTTTTAGAAGTTAAAATGATTGTATTTTTATGTAATATGAAATCTATGGGTGGTATAAATGTAAAAGTTTAGGTCAGAAATATAAATACATAGGAATGGTGTGGTATAATCGTAGATGCCCATTATTTTTTTGGCACTGGTAAATAGAATATTTGTTAAAAGTTTACAATGATTTACCTACATAGCACGCAATTCCTATGTATTTACATATCTAAAACCTAACATTAACTTTTNGAACGCATATTAATGTTATGAGCTGGTGCCAGTTAGCTCTTGGTAAAGATGTAAATTGTAATTGTAATTAATTTTTTTAGATCGAATTTTGTAGATGTGAAATTTAATTTGGATATTTAAAATTTTCTTAGAAAAATATTGTTAATACGAAGAGCTTGTCAGATTATGGGAAAAAAATTACGTGTACGCAGCGCTGTGTACATTTTGGAGGTTATAAAGAGAGTATGAAGGAGTTATATCCTCTTGTAACCTCCATGTAACCTTCTGTAATGTACTTGTAACCTGCAAATAAGTTACGCGCTTCTGTTTTCATGTATTAAGAATTCATTTGTAGTTTACAGATAAGTTACAAAAGATTACATAGAGGTTACAAGTGGGAATTAACACGGATATAACTCTCTTATACTCCTTATATAACCTCCAAAACGTACACAGCGCTGCATATGTCTTACGTATGCAATTTTTTTCTCGAGATTGTGGATGATTGGAAGTGTTAGATCTTCCGTCAATTTTAAGGTACCAATTATTAGTGGTACGAAATGATTGATCTATGAAAAATGAGTTTTTTTTTTTTGAAGATTTACAGACATACTACTCAATTCCTATCTATTTACATATTTAAGGCCAAAACTTTAATTTTTACGTACATACCATCTTTCCTGTGCATAAAAAAGATGCATTTTGATTTTTAGAAGTTAAAATGATTGTATTTCTATGTAATATGAAAGCTATGGGTGGTATAAATGTAAACCTTAAAGTTTAGGTGAGAAATATAAATACATAGGAATGGTGTGGTATAATCGTAGATGCCCATTAGTTTTTTGGCACTGGTAAATAGAAATTTGTTAAAAGTTTACAATGATTTACCTACATAGCACGCAATTCCTATGTATTTACATATCTAAAACCTAACATTAACTTTTTACATACATACATACATATATATATATATACATACATACATACATACATACATACATACATACATACATACATATATACATACATACATACATACAT
>JXCR01007243.1:162799-178524 GCA_002079205.1 Phalaenopsis hybrid cultivar | reverse complement strand
TTCTCTATGTTGGAAGAAGATCCAACACACACAGAAAACTTAGAAATAACTAGAAAAGACACTAGTAGTTTTTACGTGGAAAAATCCAGAAAAAGAAAAAATCACAAGGCCTCATAAAAAAAATATTATTGTTAGGTAAAAAAAGTAATAAGATAATGACCTTAATATTATAAGAGGAGCCCTTAATATGGTTTCTAAATGGCCTTGATTTTGTTCTAAACCCTTNAAAAATGTATTTACATTTATAATTTAAGAAATGTATTATATACCCTTTTTTACGGTTTAGAAAAGAGGAATCCGAAATGGGTATGTAGTATTAATGGGTCCCAAAAGGTAAGTCATCATCAATAATGGATTACTTTAAAAAATTCAAAAATAAAGCATGGTCATTTACATACATTCCATGCAATTCCTATGTATTTACATATCTAAAGCCTAAATTTTATTTAATATATTTATACCGCCCAAACTTTTCATATCACATAAAAAATACCACCATTTTAACTTTTAAAAACTGAAATACACATTTTCGTAAATAGATGAGACGACATATATGTAAAAATTAATGGTTAAGTTTTAGATATGTAAATACACGGGAAATGGGTGATTTGCTCGTAAATCTTCCAAAAAAAAAAACCTAGAAAAATAAAGGAATTGTTTTACCTTAGTTTTTTAAAGAAAAAACTTGATATAATAAAGAGACTATTATAATAAATTTTTATAAACATTATTTTGAAAGAAATAAAAAAAAATATTACATCAGAAGTCTTGATGTCAAAACTGTATCATGACTCCAATCACAACNTTTTACCTTAGTTTTTTAAAGAAAAAACTTGATATAATAAAGAGACTATTATAATAAATTTTTATAAACATTGTTTTGAAAGAAATAAAAAAAAAATATTACATCAGAAGTCTTGATGTCAAAACTGTATCAGGACTCCAATCACAATGAGTCACGTTTACGGTCTGACCTCACTGAATACAAAAAAACTAAATAGTTTAATGAATGACAGAGTCGGAGGTGCATTGTGACTGGACCTAATGTAATATTTTTTTCGTAAATACGAGCATTTCGATGTAAGCTTTCCTTGAGAAGTTGAAAATTTGAACTAATTTGGGCAAAAGAAGAATTTTATTCAGAGGTTGCTACTTGTTCTCTGTAATCATACTATGAAAGCAANCGAACACGAGCTGCTTAACGAGCCGAACACGAGCTGTTCACGAACAACGAGCCAAATTGACAGCCCTATTGATAATCACAACAGTTGTACCAGCCATGGTGCAAAATATAATAAAAATTTTAAGAAGGGAGTTTTAGTAAATATTATCATAAATATTCGAATTATAGATTTGAATTAAGGAGAAAATTATATTAGCTTAAGTAAATCAGGTTCTTAAAACCTTGGATTTTCTAATTTATATATTAAAGCTATTAAATATACGTTCAAGTTTGAATTTTCTCATGAGAAATTATTTTTGCAAAGTAAATTATTTTTATCATTGCATATTGCATATAAGTACTACTTGTATAAATTTAGGAGGTATAATTTCGACGGTTAATTTTGAAGATACAACTTGAAAATAAAAGCCATTTTTCCTCTATATACTTTTGAGAAGGTTTGAGTTAATTCACGAGTCAGCTAGTGAATTTAACCAGCCTGTTTAACTGGCACGATGATAGTGCTACAGTTTGACTAAGGCAATTCGATCAATAGCTTGGACAGCCACTTGGACCTGCCAACTCGATTAGTCGATTTGACTTATCAACTTAGAGAAGCAGTTCAACAACCCAATTCAGCCTGTTAAATACAATCATTCATGTGATAAATTCTCCTCAACAAATCAAATCGACTTTGCCGAGTAACAGTAGCCTAAGGGACGAAAAGTAGGCAGACAAAACAAGTAGGCCACACATTCAACTATCTTGTTTTACATTTTGTTTCATACCATGTACAGTGTACTTTTTATTTCTCAAATAGAATTTTCGTGTTGTGCATCTTAAGCTAGCTTAAGCTATAAATAGAGGTGGCGTCTAAGAGATATATAAAAGAAGACTATTTATAGGGAGAAAACTTAATATGTGGAGCTTCTTAGCAAAATTTTGAAAATTTTTGAAGATGATTAATCCATAATTATTACATAAATAACTTGAATGTAAATACTCCATTAGCANCCCCCCCCCTCTTTCTCTCTAGCTCTTCCTTCCATGCATAACTCATTCCTTGTATGCACATACATTTGAAAAAAATATATGTATATATATATTTCAAAGATTGGTAGGAGGCTATGATACGTGCCTCCAACAAACCTCATGTATCTAATCACTTGATCCTGCACTGCAAGACAGATGCATTCAGACGAGTTTGAACTCATGATCCCATGGGACTCACGACTGACAACCAAAATCATATATATATATATATACACACACACCACGTACTCAAATCAGTTGGTCGAGCATTTGTTTGTTAGTTGTAAGTCCCTTCAAATATGGGGTTCGATTCCCCCTGTGTATGAGGGATGTCGGGGCTCTTATAATAGCCTATTGTCATTCCTTTTGATGTATTATATATATATCATGTCCTCTTATTGGGCTTGGAAGGAGCATTCTTATGGATCCATTATGTTATGCATCATAAATGTGCTAGAAATATCTCAACTTTGGTGAGCATATAGATTTGCCACGTCTTCAGCATCAACACAATAAGAAAATTAAAAAAAAAAAATGCCAAATTGGCCCACTTTCTCTCATTATGGAACACATTTGCAAATTCCNTAAATGTGCTAGAAATATCTCAACTTTGGTGAGCATATAGATTTGACACATCTTCAGCATCAACACAATAAGAAAATTAAAAAAAAAATGCCAAATTGGCCCACTTTCTCTCATTTTGGAACACATTTGCAAATTCCTTATTTTTCAAATAAAAAACTTCAACAAAGTCTTCATAAATTGTTTTTTTTTTAATACGATTAAGTAATCTTATCTTACATTTATAAACTTAATTTATGAATCCAAAAACTTATCTATGTTTTAATATTGATGATGGTCTTAATTTTTAAGTTCCACATACTTCCAACAACCGCATTAGGATGCTAAAAATTACAATTCTACCCATAAAAGATAGCATTTAAAATCACAATACAGAGTTCAAAAATTTCATGCAATATTGCTGAAAAATATTCAAAGCGCATATCAAGTGTTCGACCAAAGTTCTCTTAGTTGGAAAACTAAGCTGCCAACTAACAAGTTAAAAAGAACGGCATCACTAGCCACATTTATCAATATACCACTGAATTCCCATCTATTTACACATCTAACATCTGTAGTTCAGTTTTTACATACATACACCGCTATGCTTATGCATGAAAATATGTATTTCACTTTGTAAAAGTTAAAAAGGAGGTATTTAGAGGTAACCACCGCAGGAGAGCCAACCCGATGCGATAACCTACCCTCCAAAAGAGCAGACCTTAGGGAAGATCCAATTCTACAATATCTTCAATCATTCTAGAGATGCCCAGGGGCTCCACACTNCCACCGCAGGAGAGCCAACCCGATGCGATAACCTACCCTCCAAAAGAGCAGACCTTAGGGAAGATCCAATTCCACAATATCTTCAATCATTCTAGAGATGCCCAGGGGCTCCACACCATGGATTAAGGATCGACAGTCAAACTATATCAATCGCCCCACCTATACCGATCGAGTTGATCCCGTCAACTAGAAGCCAACTAGCTTAGCCGGTCGAGCTAGAAAGTAGCCCGACAATAAGCCCATATATGTAGAATATCATAAATACCCTCGGAATGACCTCTTCAAAACAAGGGCAAAAATATAATATCACAATTGTAACATCTGCTCTATAAACAGAGGAATCATTTTATGAATAAGACACGATAAAATAATTATTCATTTCTCTCCCTAATAAAGCAATATTAACAAAATTTTAATAAATTAAGTTAGCATTTTAATAAATTTATAATCAAATCAAATATCCTGACCAGACAAACTCAACTACATTAACAAAATTAGTGTAATCTAAGTCCAAATAAAGCCCGAATCAAGCAATTGAAGTATGAATAGAAACTTCATGNATAAAGCAATATTAACAAAATTTTAATAAATTAAGTTAGCATTTTAATAAATTTATAATCAAATCAAATATCTGACAAGACAAACTCAACTACATTAACAAAATTAGTGCAATCTAAGTCCAAATAAAGCCCGAATCAAGCAATTGAAGTATGAAAAGAAACTTCATTATATTAATTGAAAGCTTAAACTATTTATGAATCTTGCATACCTATTATTGAATGGATTGCATCAATAAATTAAATTCAATGAGTTAAGATCATTTAATTTTGAGATCCTTCAATTAATTAAATATTTAAAAATTGATTTATGATTAAATTAACCGACATTGTTAAGTGTTGTTGAATAATTAATTTATCACACTTAAAAAATAAATATGATTAATAAGATGTTTAAATATGATTATTAGAATACTTAAAAATGAAATGAATAATTAAACACATAATTATATATAACAATAATAATATAATTATGGTCGATTAAAAAGTTTTTTTGGCAAATTTGAAATACNTTTAAATATGATTATTAGAATACTTAAAAATGAAATGAATAATTAAACACATAATTATATATAACAATAATATTATAATTATGGTCGATTAAAAAGTTTTTTGGCAAATTCGAAAGATTTTATGGAGCGTACCTTTCAAGTGAAATTTACATACACAGCAATTTATTCTTATGTATTTACATATCTAACACCTAAAACTTATTAATTACATTTATAACACTTTAATATGATAAATCTATACATGCAGAGGAGTATTTCACTTTTAAAATGTTAGTGAGCGATATTAACAACTGTGAGTGGTATACATGTAAATTTTTATATTTAGTTGTTAGATATTTAAATATGAAGAATTATGTGGCATCTATGTAAATGGCTCGATGTTTTTTTTTATGAACCATAGGCCCACAGAATACAAACCCTAACCGAACCCGGCCCAAAACGGTCCTCTCCTCGTCTCTCCATTTGACTTAGTCACTAAAGTTGGGCTTTAATCGGAGGTCCATTTGTAATCAGCTTAAGCCTTGTATATGAAAGAATATTTAAAAATTAATATGATAATTTTAGGAGTCATTTTATATCTCTAATTGAAATTATATTGATTTAGTCATTCCAAATTATTTTTAGACCAATACTTCGTAAGTATGATAGTAAGTTTCATCGACCTTCATTTATACATCATTCATTTACTGTTTATTTAAGGTATAATTTATTTTTTACTATTTTTTCAACGTGTATATTTCATATTTTTTTATATATTTCTTATATTTTACATTTTAAAAATAAATTAGTTTATATGAAAAGTATTCAAAATAATTTTTTAGTTGATTTAAGAGTTTTAATAATAAGTTAATTTATTTACAACATGAAAATCATATTTTTCTTTCAAATCAAAATATAAAATAAAAACACACAAAAGAAAATAAAAGTAAACATTATCCCCAATAGCCCATCGTCAACCTTTGTCGGCCACTCCGCTGATATTGATGAATCATACTATGCAACAATGCACCATGAAGACAATGTTAAGACGCATCATGAGTACAGCGTGACGACGTACCTTGAATACAGTGTAACACAACTCAAAAAAGGTGTAACAACGCATCCTCATATGATGTAACAACGTGCCATGAATACAATGCAACGACGCACACTGAGGAAGATGTAACAACATACCCCGAGNTACCTTGAATACAGTGTAACACAACTCAAAAAAGGTGTAACAACGCATCCTCATATGATGTAACAACGTGCCCTGAATACAATGCAACGACGCATGCTGAGGAAGATGTAACAACATACCCCGAATATGGTGTAACTCCCCGCAATAACTGCTCATAGTTGCAGTACTCAAAATACGATGATTTTCTCCAAACTTCTAAAGTTCTCCTCTCATAGCTCCCCATTAAGGCCTATATCCCATGTGGTTCACTACAATTGTAGCCCCTTAGTACAACATTGGTGGCCAACAAACGCTACTACAACTCTCCACTACAGTCTATGTTACCAACTACAATCTATGTGGCTCACTGCTCCCAAGTCCGGCTTATGTGGCTTACAAATTTTATCAGAACTCATCACTACAACCTATGTGTCCAACTGCGACCTATGTGTCTCACAACTCAGGCAGCTCCCAACTCCACTCTTTGTGATATACAGACATTATTGCAGCTCCCAACTCCAACCTCTATGCCTATGAACGTTATTGCAGCTTCCAACTCAAGCCACTATGGCTTACTGATGCTATCAGACCTCTCCACTATAACCTACGTGACCAACTAATACCTATATGGTTCATAACTTATGCAACTCACAACTCAAGCCTCTGTTACCTACGAACTTTATTGCAACTCACCACTACAGGCTAAACCTTTGTNAGTCTATGTTACCAACTACAATCTATGTGGCTCACTGCTCCCAAGTCCGGCTTATGTGGCTTACAAATTTTATCAGAACTCATCNGGTCTATGTTACCAACTACAATCTATGTGGCTCACTGCTCCCAAGTCCGGCTTATGTGGCTTACAAATTTTACTACAACCTATGTGTCCAACTGCGACCTATGTGTCTCACAACTCAGGCAGCTCCCAACTCCACTCTTTGTGATATACAGACATTATTGCAGCTCCCAACTCCAACCTCTATGCCTATGAACGTTATTGCAGCTTCCAACTCAAGCCACTATGGCTTACTGATGCTATCAGACCTCTCCACTATAACCTACGTGACCAACTAATACCTATATGGTTCATAACTTATGCAACTCACAACTCAAGCCTCTGTTACCTTCGAACTTTATTGCAACTCACCACTACAGGCTAAACCTTTGCGGTTTACAGTTCATGTAGCTCTTAACTATGATTTTTGTGGTCTAAAAATGTTATCGTAATTCACCACTACGGCCTATGTGACCAGCACGACATATGTGGATCACAGCTTCTGCAGGTCCCTAATACATTCTTTGTGGCAAACTAGTAATCCTTAAACAACTTTCTTCTGCTACGTGGCTTATATGGGTTCACAGCTCTTGCACCTCACATCTCTAGCCTCTATGGTTTACAAACAATATAATAACTTGTTAGTTTTGTTTTTAGTTTCAAAAAACAGTTTTGATTTTGAAAATATAAGACCAAACATATCTCAAATATTTATTTTTTAAATAATCAAATACAATATTATAAGTAATATGTCATGAGAATACCACTTAGTAATGAGTTCAATTATTCAAATGAAGAATATAGGATAATTGCTTAATCTGCAAAAATACCGACTGATCTTTCCTCTATCAAAACTGAAGACTATATAGAGTTTAGATTATTTGGGTTATTATTTTTCTGTAGGTGCAAACCGCTATAGTTAATTACATCTTAAGTGATTGAAATCATTTAAGAAGACTCTCGATTAATAAGAGTCGATATCAATAGTCGGGTTGTGGTTCGGGCGCATCTCACGATCCTTCTGAATAAGACCTTTGGAGGGAGGCTGTCGGTGAGAAGAAGAAGGGCAGTGTCAATGGGTTGGGGTCCCATGCGTCGGCCTATGATACCTATCTGTNGGTTCGGGCGCATCTCACGATCCTTCTGAATAAGACCTTTGGAGGGAGGCTGTCGGTGAGAAGAAGAAGGGCTGTGCCAATGGGTTGGGGTCCCATGCGTCGGCCTATGATACCTATATGACATCTAGCATGTCTGGTGTGTTCACTTCCACTTCATAGGAGGAAAAGATTGATCGTCAGACTGCTGCTAAGGTTGCTACCTAGCAGTCACCCTGAGATCGAATATGAGGGCAAAAATCGAAGTGGTGCTGCGTTCTAAACTGCAAAGGGGAAGGAGCTAGTGCAAGATGAGAGAGGGGATGATGATGATGGGAAGAGGACAGATGAGCATGAGGAGAATGTTATTTTTTGTTTGTTTGTGTATTAAACAATGTATTGTTAGCAAACATTATATTTATTGCGCAGTTGTACATTTTATTTAATTTAATTCGACAGTTTTATTTTANGGAAGAGGACAGATGAGCATGAGGAGAATGTTATTTTTTGTTTGTTTGTGTATTAAACAATGTATTGTTAGCGAACATTATATTTATTGCGCAGTTGTACATTTTATTTAATTTAATTCAACAGTTTTATTTTATTTTTTTTATTTGATTTATATGCTAATTAGTTTTCTTACTGTGTTGTGTTGTGATTTGTTTGCACAGTTATGATTGCAGGTGTGTAAATTTTAGAGTTGAAAGAGGGCTTTAAATTTTTTTCTGATGGTACGATTTTCGACGCTTTACGACTCCTTGATTATATGTCGACGGTTTTCCGACGAACTATCAAAAAAGTGACGCCTAGAGAAAGTTCTCCACTTTTTTCTATGGATAAAACTATTGGTAAATTTTAATGGTCAACCGATGGTTAACCGACATTATACCAACAGAACCATGACACTTTTCCGATGGCAGTGCAACACATTTCCTATGGATACTTGTGTCGCTTATAAAACTGACGATTAAACTATAGTTAAATATGACATTTTTTTTGAATTTAGAACAATGGTTATGGCACGTCAATATAAACCGTTGCTAAATTTGTCGATAATTTCTGTACCGACAATCGTTTTTACTACGTCAANCTATTGGTAAATTTTAATGGTCAACCGATGGTTAACCGACATTATACCAACAGAACCATGACACTTTTCCGACGGCAGTGCAACACATTTCCTATGGATACTTGTGTCGCTTATAAAACTGACAATTAAACTATAGTTAAATATGACATTTTTTTGAATTTAGAACAATGGTTATGGCACGTCAATATAAACCGTTGCTAAATTTGTCGGTAATTTCTGTACCGACAATCGTTTTTACTACGTCACCTTTGTCGTCGCTAAACAGTCAGTAAATATATCATCTACGATGTATCTGCTATTACCGATGATATTTGACCGTCAGTAATAAGTTAAAATTTTGTAGTGTTAGAAACTCGGCCCTTTGATTTTTATGTGAACCATACTTTAAGGTGGGCTTAGGCAATAATTTGTTATTGAACGGTGGTCATGATTTTGCAATTTGTAAACACACAATCATGATGATTTTGTGTGTTTGTTGTAGATTGAAAGATTTTGAGGATATGATTTATATTCAATAAAAATAAACTAAAATGACATTTTTCATTAAATCTTAATCAAATGTTAATTATGGTGATTAAAATTTTACTTTAAATCTACAATTAATCATAACTCTGCATTGCAGCTTCAGTGGATAACCATATATAATTATTTAAACACATTACATTAGTCAAAATAGGATACAATTTATATTATTATTTAAAAATTTGTGTGCAATTTTATTATATTTTAAATTCTAGATTTTAATTTAAGAGAACACTTTAAGCCATTTATTAGCTTTCCCAAATATTAAACTTTGAATTTTAAGTATTGGAATTCAAAACAAAAAACATTTATTTATTTATTTATTTATTTATTTATTTATTTTTGAATATGAAGAGATCAAGCATGTATGAAGTTTACAAGTAATGACAAGGATATTCAATAGCTAATTTTGATTTTGAATAATGACCCATGAATAATACTATCATTAATATTTAGATGAGTGTATCTAGAAATTTTCATTGAGTACATTTCAAAACATATGTTAAGCTACTTGAGCAAAAGAACTCTTCCAAATTTTATTTTTTTTCTTCATTAAGATATGTACATGTGTGTGTATGTTGTGTGTTGGAAAATTCGTGACGATAGAGATATATTAATGTAATAATATTGTATAAAAATCAAGCACACACNCTCTTCCAAATTTTATTTTTTTTCTTCATTAAGATATGTACATGTGTGTGTATGTTGTGTGTTGGAAAATTCATGACGATAGAGATATATTAATGTAATAATATTGTATAAAAATCAAGCACACATATAAATAAAATAAAGAGCTTAAAGAAGGGACACTATGGGTTTTGCGTGAAAATTTTGAAAGGGGAAAAATCACATGGCCAAGGCCAATTGAAATGATCATGCTACTCGGATATATGTTATAGAAATTTTCATGTTCTTAAACGATATAAAGTATATTAGAAGAATGAGAGAAAATATCGGGGAAGTGACAATAAGTTTGTTGTGATAATGGAAGGTCGACTACAACGATAANATGATCATGCTACTCGGATATATGTTATAGAAATTTTCATGTTCTTAAACGATATAAAGTATATTAGAAGAAGGAGAGAAAATATCGGGGAAGTGACAATGAGTTTGTTGTGATAATGGAAGGTCGACTACAACGATAGCACCATGACAAACAGGATTCATTATCACCAATGGTGATAGTTGTTAGGAAACAATGATCTATCAATATTAGTAGTGATAGTCAAGCAATTGTGATATGAAGGTAGTGATTGCATGAGGATGTATCATGATAGCGGTGAAGGGGAGCAAAAGTGATATAGTGATGGTGATAGTATACCACAATAGAGGCAGTGTATCACGATAGCGATAATGGGTGATGGTGATCAGACATAGTGCGGTTGGGACATGATTATTCGGTGATGGAGATGGTGCACCATAACAATGGTGGTTGTCANGATATGAAGGTAGTGATTGCATGAGGATGTATCATGATAGCGGTGAAGGGGAGCAAAAGTGATATAGTGATGATGATAGTGTACCACAATAGAGGCAGTGTAGGGTTTAGGGTGATCAGACATAGTGCGCTTGGGACATGATTATTCGGTGATGGAGATGGTGCACCATAACAATGGTGGTTGTCGGGCGTCAGTAATCTGACATTGCGGCGACAACTTGATGATAATAGCCAGACACAGCAATAGTGGCGTTGCATCAATGGTCCCACAATGGTGACCTGATAGTGGTGGTGGCAGTAGTCCGACAGTGGCAGTCTGACATGACGACGGTCTCCCAGAGTTGGTGGCATGTCGATGGCTACAACAATGGCAATGGCATCAACCACAAGGCCTGGCTCTAGTGGTTGATAGGCGAAGGTTGTCTGATGATAATGAGGGTCAAGAGATATTGGCCCCACAAAGATAGCAATGGTTTGACAACGACAATGACAGTTATGACATTGACAAGGCAATAGTGGTCCAATGACAATGACTATGATCTAGTTGCGTCAACGGGTGACTAATTTGTTGGCAACAACAATTAGAAAATGATGATCCCATAATAAAGAGGGTNGGTTGTCTGATGATAATGAGGGTCAAGAGATATTGGCCCCACAAAGATAGCAATGGTTTGACAACGACAATGGCAGTTATGACATTGACAAGGCAATAGTGGTCCAATGATAATGACTATGATCTAGTTGCGTCAACGGGTGACTAATTTGTTGGCAACAACAATTAGAAAATGATGATCCCATAATAAAGAGGGTGGTGGCAATATTGCCTTTTGTTAAATCGTGATAAGTTGATGATTGATGTGTGGTCAAATGATGTTGGTTGGTTGATAATTGTTAGATAGCAATGGGGGCCATGTGAGCTGCAAACAGACTAATTAGACGGACGAAGGTGGTTCGACAATGATGAAGTATTGTGGTTGCGATGGTGGCCAAGCGGCGTTGATCTAGTAATAGCAGTGGTGTCGACTGGTTGATAGTATTTTGACGATGGCAATGACTTTACAAAGTTAGTCTAGCATGTCAATGATGATCTGAAGACAACAATATTATGCCATAATAGTAACGNTTGATCTAGTAATAGCAGTGGTGTCGACTGGTTGATAGTATTTTGACGATGGCAATGACTTTACAAAGTTAGCCTAGCATGTCAATGATGATCTGAAGACAACAATATTATGCCATAATAGTAACAGTGGTCGAGCAATTATGATTTTACATAGCGGTCTAGTGATGGTGATGGTGTACCTCAACATCAGTGGCTATCGAATATCGATGATATGGCATAATGGTAGAAAGAAGATGATGATTGAATGATGATGGAAGTGTTCTAATGATGATGACTTGACGGTGGCCCGTGATAGTGGCCTGAGTTGTGGCTTTTTGTCAATTGGGTGGCTGCGGTTTTAAATAGCAACAACCCAATAATGATGTTCTAACATGGTGGCAGTGGACCAGAAGGGTGGCTTGATGGTGTTGGTTGTCGCTCAACCTCATCAAGGTGACGGTGGTCCGGTGAAGATGGTAGACCTATGAAGATGGTCTTGTACACTAATGGCAGTTCAATGATGACAGTATCATGGTGGTGACAATAGTCCGATGACAGTAGTCCGAAAAGACATTGGTGATTTGACGATGGTGGCCTGACAGTGGCACTGACCTAATGATCAAGTGATGGTAGTCTTTTGCAGGCAGCAATGGACAATGGTGTTTCGGTGGTGGCACGACAATGAGGGTGATGACGACGACTAGACAATGGTGGTCTAAAAAATGTTGCGATCGTGGTGGTAGTGGTTGATGTGATGACCAAGTAGCGGTGGNTAGTCTTTTGCAGGCAGCAATGGACAATGGTGTTTCGGTGGTGGCACGACAATGAGGGTGATGACGACGACTGGACAATGGTGGTCTAAAAAATGTGGCGATCGTGGTGGTAGTGGTTGATGTGATGACCAAGTAGCGGTGATCAGGAGGTGGCGGTGTCCGGGAGTGGTAGGCTGACGACATTGGAGGTGAACCGATGACTATGGTGGCGATGGCGGCGATAAGGCGATGGTGGTATGATGGGTTCGGCAATACTAACGACCAGGTAGCGGTGGTCCGACGGTGACAATGGCAATCAATCAATGGTGATACGATGGTGGTGATGGCTCAATCACGGTTATGACGATGATGATCAGACAGTTATGGTTCGACAATGACAACAGAGGTGATGACAACAGTGATGACGATGGTGACGGTGACGACCGTGTAGCGTTAACACGACATCTGACGAAGGCATCCAGGCAACAATGGTCTAGTGAATAGGTTGGGTTCAGCTCATTAAGTTGCCCATATTCGATTTGTTTATTAAACAAGTGAACATAACAAAAAAAAAAAAAAATTTAGCTCAAGTTTTAAACAGGCCAAAACATAAGCAAAAGTTTTANAGGCATCCAGGCAACAATGGTCTAGTGAATAGGTTGGGTTCAGCTCATTAAGTTGCCCATATTCGATTTGTTCATTAAACAAGTGAACATAACAAAAAAAAAAAAATTTAGCTCAAGTTTTAAACAAGCCAAAACATAAGCAAAAGTTTTCTTATTCATGTTTGATTCTTTAAGCTCAATAATTAAATAATAATATTTATTTATATCATTTTTTTATTACTTTTTATATGTATTTTATAAAGGCTGAATTGTATCATTTTAAAAATGTATTTGGATGATATAATTATAAAAAATATAAATTTAGTGTTAGATATTTGGATACTTAGTATTAGGGTAATATGTATGTAAATTTTCTTAAAAATTTAGGGTCTGTTTGGGACAGTTTATTTGGTGCGGTGGCGTTTTGAAAAAACACCTGAACTGTTTGGGTAAACTGTGCTTAGGCAGCTTATGCATTTTGAAAACATTGAAAACAGCGTTTTCAAAACTGTTTGACAGTCTATCTAGGTGCGGTGACATATTTCAGGCAGTGGTCTGAATTTTCCAAAAAAAAAAATTTCTAATAATAACTGCGCCTAGCTTATCAGCAGATTATTCATTAAGTCACAATTGGCCCAAAGAGACCCTTTGACTTTAGAGTAGAGCGGCTTTCTTCCCCATCGGGGACAGAGAGAAGTTATTCTGAGAAAAGCTTTATAAAAGCAAGACCTATATACCTTCCAACACAAGAAAATTTGAACCGCTTAAAAGGAAGTATCGGAACCGATGGAAATTAAAGTTTTTTTAATTGAATAGTAATAATTTAATCATAATTTCTCAGTCCAATGAGAGAGCTAATTAAATTTGAGCCACGATTAGACTATTTATGAGTCATTTTGAACACATATTGAACACAAGCAATAAAATTTGGACGAGTCAAACACGAACAAGCCATGGACTTGCTCAAGNCAATGAGAGAGCTAATTAAATTTGAGCCACGATTAGACTATTTATGAGTCATTTTGAACACATATTGAACACGAACAATAAAATTTGGACGAGTCAAACACGAACAAGCCATGGACTTGCTCAATTTCGGCTCGTTTACACCCATAATAGCAGTGGTTCGGCGGTGATGATGACGGCTGGGCAATAGTGGTCGGACGGGAGGTAGCGGTGTTCTGGCAACATCTATAGCTTAAGGACGACAGTCTGGCGGCGATGGCGCTTGGGAATCCTCAAGAGCTTGGAGCTCCCTTTAGCCTTCTCATCCATGTCTAAGTTCACTTTCATGAAGAGAGTAATGACCTGCTTATATATTTTGGGAGTGACATATCCTTCGTAAATACAATCAAATTTATTTTATAAGATGAATTTAGTTATTATCAATATGATAAATACTGCATTATAGTAGAATCATAAATATTTTCATAAATTATTATTATTATTTTTTTTATTTTTTTCTCGAAAATTTTAAATTCATGTAAGATTTATTAAAATATTTAAAATTATTTTGGTTTATATTTAATATTATTAAAAATTATACTCATAATTTTAAATGAATTTAATTACTAAAATTAAAAAAAATATATTTAAGTTTCCAAAATTTAGAAATCCAAAACTTCATCTAATGTCTTGAATGACACCTAAATCATTTTGATACAAATATTAAATGAAAATATATCAAAATAATTTAGATGATATGACACAAAAGCATTTAAATAGTATGAACTTTAAAAAAGGATTAATACAAGAAGTCTTATTCCATGCATCATATTTATTTCGTGCGTGGGCTGCTTTTGAGAAATTATAGGCTAAATTGAAATACACATGACCCATGTGGCCGCCGGGCACCTACAAAACAACAAAACCCACTTATAAACAAATTAAGCCTTTGTAATTGGTATGTCAATCATATTCAAGGAATAGAGCATAAATAAGAAGAGATCGATAAAAAAAATAACGATAATATGTTGTGAATACTCATGCCCAATTTATAAAATAATCATCTTATTTATCGAAAAGAGTGTATAAAATAATGATATTATCTTTTTGCATGTTCTTTGACGTCACGTTTGGGGTATCTTATTTGGTGCGGTGTGTTTTTAAAACGCGCCCAAGTCCATTTGAGTAAACTGTGTTTTGACAGTTTTTTCAAAAAAACTGCGTTTTCATACAACTGAAATCAGTGTTTTCACTCTGTTCCTTCCTGGCTACGCATGGTGACNTATAGGCTAAATTGAAATACACATGACCCATGTGGCCGCCGGGCACCTACAAAACAACAAAACCCACTTATACACAAATTAAGCCTTTGTAATTGGTATGTCAATCATATTCAAGGAATAGAGCGTAAATAAGAAGAGATCGATAAAAAAAACAACGATAATATGTTGTGAATACTCATGCCCTATTTATAAAATAATCATCTTATTTATAGAAAAGAGTGTACAAAATAATGATATTATCTTTTTGCATGTTCTTTAAGGTCGCGTTTGGGGTATTTTATTTGGTGCGGTGTGTTTTTAAAACGCGCCCAAGTCCATTTGAGTAAACTGTGTTTTGACAGTTTTTT
>JXCR01007243.1:135272-153055 GCA_002079205.1 Phalaenopsis hybrid cultivar | reverse complement strand
AGCGGGGAGTTGATTGGGGAAGAGCAAAGGTTGACGACGATTGGAAGTGGGAGGGCTGCTGAATCTGCTGATGGACAGCAAATTAGAGTAGTTCAGCTGCTGACCGGACTATGAACAATGATCAAACGGTAAAACAACAAAGTATGGGGACCGAGGAGGATCTACCACCTATTTTTGGGCAAGCTACATAAATCACTTGCAAAAGTAAGAGGCTAGCACTCCCGAAGCAGAAATGAAATAAAAGTCTCCAAAATTTATAAAATCAGAACTGGAAATCTAAACAGCCAAAATCCAACATATATAAAAATCTCCTAATAGAAAATAGCCGAATTAAAAAAAAGAGAAATAAGAAAGAATTAGAAAAGACAATAACAAAAGAACGGAACTCAATGAGAATAAAAAAAATCTTGGGCAATATGTTACTTCTGCGAATGTTGGATTCTCGTGTCGCGGAACATCAGAAATATCCTAAGTCCCATGTCACGATTTTTATCACTTTAGTAAAAAATATAGAATTTGTTGTGAGATATGTACTTCCTGACATAGAAATGAGACGAAAAAGAACACAAGCAAATACAGATCGTTTACGTGGTTCGATTCAACTGGATCTATGTCCACGGGAGGGAATCAATCAAATAGTTCACTAAGGCAAAAGAAATGGAGAATGTATAGCTTATACATAAAGGTGAGCCCTCATCTTTCTTCTATGACATCCCTCTCAAACGACACCTTGATACAAGGCCTTAAGATGCTCTCCTCCTCTCTAGCTCTCTAGCTATTCTCTCCTCCTTCGTGGTAGCTTAAGGTCTCTTCCCTTTTGCTCTCCTNATATATATATATATATATGTGTGTGTGTGTGTGTGTGTGTGTGTGTGTGTGTGTGTGTGTCACTTTATTCATGTATAAAATATGTATTCCACTTTTTAAAAGTTAAAGTGGTGGATTTTTTGATGTGATATGGAAGATTTGTGTGTATGCATATAAAAAGTAAAGTTTAAGTGTAAGTGATATGTAAATACATGAATTTGGTGGTATGTATGCAAATGACCTGCTTAATCCAAATGTTCTTTAAGGCACACCCAAGGATCGGAACAGTAGAGATGNGTGTAAGTGATATGTAAATACATGAATTTGGTGGTATGTATGCAAATGACCTGCTTAATCCAAATGTTCTTTTAAGGCACACCTAAGGATCGGAACGGTAGAGATGAGGGAGGAGAGGAGTNGCATATAAAAAGTAAAGTTTAGGTGTAAGTGATATGTAAATACATGAATTTGGTGGTATGTATGCAAATGACTTGCTTAGTCCAAATGTCCTTTAAGGCACACCCAAGGATCGGAACGGTAGAGACCAGGGAGGAGAGGAGGAGAGAAACGGAAGTAGAAAAAAGAAGAAAGGGAGGGAGCTCTCCCTTTATGGATTGGGTTTAGATTCTAGAGTCAGAAGCCCCATATACATACACTGTGCCCCTTATTTATAGAAAAATAGAGGGTCATAAAGTCAAAAAAATTACATATATGCCTCTGCTATTATGTGGAGGTTATATGTTATTATTTTCTTTTCGTATTTGTAATTGATTTTGACATCTTTTGATGTCTTTGGATTCTTCAACTGGTGGATCATTTCTTTGATCGATCGAGATGGTGTTGGTCGACTATTTCACCTGGGTTCCCGACAATCCTTACTTTTGGCAGTCATTTGGGTTTGAATGTAGCGGTCGATTGGCTATGGGTGATCAACTGGTTAACTGAAGGGGGGTGGTTGGCCATAGGCGGACAATCGACTTCTTGCTAATAGTCGGCCAGGGTGGTTGGCTGGCTGGAGGAAGGTTAGGTTTCAGTCGATAGACTGAAGAGCTATAGGTCTTCAAATTTTATATCGTACATGATTGCCTACTTTTGGTCGGCCTAGAAGTTCTTTGATCAGTTTACTTTACGAAGGTTGGTCAGCCTTCAATTCTTCGACCGAATATTAACATTTGATTTGTTCCATTAAGTTGCCTCATGATTCGTGCATACCATTTTCATGTGTACATATTAAGTTTACTAATTTTCTTGCTCCTTGACAGTGATAGCCTGTCAGGGTGGTCGCCTAAATGAATGTTTGGGATTTGGATGGTAGACTGAAGTTATATGTCTTCAAAATTTTTTTGTTGTACATGATTTTCTGCTTTCGGTTGGCCTGGAAAGACTTTGATCGATCGACCTTATGACGATCGGTCGGGTTTGAGTTATCTGGCCGAACATTAGTGTCAGGCTGCCTCGAGATCCATGTAAGCCATTTTTGGTTGTACATGTCCCAAAACCTTACTACCTTATTTATGTTGATTAAGTCGCAACTGAGATTAGCAAATCATATGGTAAGACAAAAGCTATGTATCCGGTAAAATAACATTTATTTGATGTGCTAATCATGTCATTAGATTAGCAAATCATATGCCAATAAACTAATTTGGCACTTGTTCAAATCATTGAGTCGCCTTCTTGACAACTTGCCCAAGAGGACTTATAAACTTGCTCCCCCAGTTCATAGAAGAGAATTCGCTCGATTGACTATGAGTGGTCGCTCGAAAAAACTTTCGAGCGATCTCGTTTAATAAATCATCTTAAAATTAAATGATATTTTCTCGAGCAAAAACAAAACTCTTAAAAGTGCATGTTGTCTATGTTTTTTTACCTTATTGTGCAGGGCATTCATGGAAATATAAAATTTAAATTATATTTTTTTACCAGAAGGGAAGTAGGGCTGTANGGTCATAGTTTATTGCAATAAATAGACTCATGATTTTCTTGCCCATGAGCCTTTTATATATCATCTTAAATCCGTTTCTTTTCTTGGCTCTCGCTCGCCATCTGCTATTCTTCATGGAAAAATGATCTGATTTTGCACTAAAAACCATTGATAAACCTAGGGATGTATTTCTCCTCGTTGACGTTGCTTCTTTTATTGTTAATGATATGCTACATGCTTATGACACCTTTTAGGATGTTGAATTCAAATTTGTCTTGTGAGTCACGCTCAAGAATTGAACCGATAGGGACGAGAGGAGAGAGAACTGAGGGAGACAAAGAAAATCAGAGAGTACACACGGACTTGCCTCNGGCTCGTTCGTTAAGAAACGAACACGAACAGTGACTTCACGAACAATTTCAAACACGAGCTTATTTCAAACAAACTAAATTTCAAACGAACCGAACAAGAACACAAGCTCTGTTCATTCGTGTTCGGTTTGTTAAAGGGAAGGAGCATCTCGGCTCAATATTTCAAAACTGTGTTTTTTGGTCTATTTATTGATGAAAATTGTTAATTCACGGCTGTCTATCAATTATTTTAAAAATGACTCCGCACGCTTACGTAACCGTGATTTATTTTTCAGACTACTAAATATTTTTTTTTTCTCTTTTACCATATATTTTTACATGTTTAAATATCTAACATCTAAACTATGATTTTAATATTTATGATGCCAAAATTATTAATAGTGCATAAAAAATATCGCCATTACAAATTTATAAAAAAAATGAAATACATCTTTCCAAATTTTGGTAAAGTATTATGTTATGTAAATGTATAGAAACTATATGGTATATATGTAAACTCAAAAAGCAAGACGCATGATTCGACCTTAAGACCTCACGATGGGAAACTAGAGCCTCAACCACAATTTCGCAGGTAAATGTGCAGTATCTTAATGTTGGGAGATATACATCAGTTGATGTGGTATATATATAAATCAAACAGGGGAACGATCAACGAAACGAAAAATAGAATGAGAAAATTCACACCAGAAAACAGTAACACAACGAACGTGGTTCTACAAATTGCCGACGTTCACGGAGTTGCATATGATTTTACAACTTGAGGTATTTATATCAATCGATCATCCCAACTTACAAGAGGAATTTCTCACTTTGTTGCTCTCTTCTTCTCTCTCTACGCCGAGATATACTGAATAAACTCTACATCGAGAAACACCGAATAAGACAAACTTAGAAGAGAAATAACCACCAAGAAGAAGTCATAGGAGAACAATCTTCTTCTTCTTTTTTCTTCTTCTTTCACCGCAAGGAACTACACCTGCACTTCTCTTCCTCTATCCCGAGGAAACCCTAAGAAAACACAAAATCGTGACTTCAAAAAATCAAAGGAGAGTCTCTACGATGTCTTTTATCACTAACAGGAAGGAAGAAAGGGTAAAGAGTGGCAAGAGATGCAAACGTTAGGCTGGACATTCGCGACGATTCGCGAACGACAAATCGCAGGAACAGTTCGCGGGGAAGGTCGCGACTTCCCGCAATCGGGAACATGGAGGCGAGCGCGACCGAGAGGGAGCGAGATCGCGAAGTCACAAACCAGGTTCCATCCTTAACACTTAATAGACTTGGATCTCATATTGTGTCTAATAAAATTTTATAAAATCATGCCAATAAAAATGATAAAATAAGGTTATGAGTGAGATTTTTGTTGGGGCATATCACCACCCAGTTCCTATAAATTTACATATCTAACATCAGACTCGAAATGAAACTCGAAACAAATGGTTGTGGGTTGTGGGACGCGAAGAAGGGATTAGGGTTTTTGTAGCTCAATACTTATTAGTTTATAAGACTTAGAGATTTAATCTAAAACATCAATTTATGATCAAATGGATGAAATTAAATTACTTAAAATGATAGAATTTTAATTATTTAGTTTGAATTTTTCTAATGTAATAAATTTATAATTATTTCATATATATATTGCATGATAGAAAATTCATAATGATAGAGTGATAATTTAATGTCTCTATGTTGGACGAAGATCTAACACACACATAAAACTTAGAAATAACTAGAAAAGACAGTAGTAGTTTTTACGTGGAATAATCCAGAAAAAGAAAAAATCACAAGGCCTCATAAAAAAAAAGATTATTGTTAGATAAAAAAAAAGTAATAAGATTATNTATTCATTAATTATATATATATATATATATATATATATATATATATATATATATATATAAATATAATCAATAGCGACATGCCATCAATTAATTTTATCATTTGGCATGAATTTTAATATCTTTTTTTTAACAAGAAAAAAATTGAATTAAAATCAAAGTTATAGAGCCCTAATTTCATCAAGTATATAGTTAAATTGACCATATTGACAAGATGAACCTGATGATACCAATCTTTGTCTAATTTGAGTCCAAATAGGTCCAAATCAAACCATCAAAGCATATGTGGAGGCTTTAGATCATAAATTAAATGATTAAATGAGCTCTAAATCTAACATACATATAATCAAATCGAATGTCTTAGCTCGAGGAATCCAACGAGCTTAAATTCACTTAATTCTAAGGTTATTAAGTCCCTATGATCAATGAGGATTAATATAAACTATCTGATCAGATTGTTACATGAGTTATTCGTCGAATGAATAAAATACCCTCCTTATAAATAAAAATTTCAAAAAAGTATTTACATTTATAATTTAAGAAATGTATTATATACCCTTTTTTACGGTTTAGAAAAGAGGAATCTCAAAGGGGTATGTAGTGTTAATGGGCCCCAAAAGGTAAGTCATCTTCAATAATGGATTACTTAAAAAAGTTCAAAAAATAAAGCAGGGTCATTTTCATAAATTCCATGCAATTCCTATGTATTTACATATCTAGCCTAAATCTTATTTAATATATTTATACATATCACATAAAAAATACCACCATTTTAACTTTTAAAAACTGAAATACACATTTTTCGTAGATAGATGAGACGACATATATGTAAAAATTGATAGTTAAGTTTTAGATATGTAAATACACAGGAATTGGGTGATTTGCGCGTAAAT
Organism: Phalaenopsis hybrid cultivar; assembly: GCA_002079205.1. Lineage (NCBI taxonomy): Eukaryota > Viridiplantae > Streptophyta > Magnoliopsida > Asparagales > Orchidaceae > Phalaenopsis > Phalaenopsis hybrid cultivar. The sequence goes on along the minus strand of JXCR01007243.1, from coordinate 147,222 downwards.
CTTCCAAAAATAACTAGAAATATAAAATAAGTTGTTTTACCTTAGTTTTTTAAAGAAAAAACTTGATATAATAAAGAGACTTTTATAATATTTTTTTTATTTTGAAAGAAATAAAAAAATATATTTATATTACATCAGAAGTCTTGATGTCAAAACTGTATCAGGATTTCAATCACAATGTGTCACGTTTACGGTCCGACCCTACTGAATACAAAAAACTAAATAGTTTAATGAATGACAGGGCCGGAGACCCATTGTGACTGGACCTAATGTAATATTTTTTTTGTAAATACGAGAGTTTCGATGTAAACTTTCCTCAAAGAAGTTGAAATTTTGAACTAATTTGGGCAAAAGAAGAATATTATTCAGAGGTTACTACTTGTTCTCTGTAATCATACTATGAAAGCAATGTGTTACCGAACATAAGATGGATGTGACCGGCATTATATACATATGGATTGATTTGATAATCACAACAGTTGTACTACCCATGGTGGAAAATATAATACAAATTTTAAGAAGGGGGTTTTAGTAAATATTATCATAAATATTTGAATTATAGATTTGTCTGCCAATTCATAGTAATTAAGAAGAAAATTATATTAGCTCAAGTAAATCAGGTTCTTAAAACCTTAAACTTTCTATATTAAAGCTATTAAATATATGTTCAAGTTTGAATTTTCTCATGAGAAATTATTTTTGCAAAGTAAATTATTTTTATCATTGCATATTGCATATAAGTACTTCTTGTATAAATTTAGGAAGGATAATTTCGATGGTCAATTTTAAAGATACAACTTGAAAAAAAAAGTCATTTTTTCTCTATATATTTTTGAGATGGTTCGAGTTAATTCACGAGTCAGCTAGTGAATTTAACCAGCCTGTTTAACTGCACGATGGTAGTGCTACAGTACGACTAAGGCAATTTGATTGACAGCTTGGACAGCCACTTGGACCAGCCAACTCGATTAGTCGATTTGACTTATCAACTTAGACAAGCAGTTCAACAACCCAATTCTGTATGTTAAATACAATCATTCATGTGATAAAATCTCCTCAACGAATCAGATCGACTTTGCCAAGTAACAGTAGCCTAAGGGACGAAAAGTAGGCAGACAAAACAAGTAGGACACGCATCTAACTATTTTGTTTTGCATTTTGTTTCATACCATGTACTGTGTACTTTTTATTTCTCAAATAGCATTTTTGTGTTGTGTATCTTAGGCTAGCTTAAGCTATAAATAGAGGTGACGACTAAGAGATATATAAAAGAAGACTATTTATAGGAAGAAAACTTAATATGTGGAGCTTCTTAGAGAAATTATGAAAATTTTTTAAGATGATTAATCCATAATTATTACATAAATAATTTGAATGTAACTACTCCATTAGTAATAATAAAATCTCAAGAGATTCTCTCTCTCTCTCTCTCTCCCTCTTTCTCTCTAGTTCTTCCTTCCATGCATGCTCATTCCTTGTATCCACAAACATTTGAAAAAATATATGTACATATATATATTTCAAAGATTGGTCGGAGGTTATGATACGTGCCTCCAACAAACCTTATGTGTCTAACCACTTGATCCTGCACTATAAGACAGATGCATTCAAACGGGTTTGAACTCATGATCCCATGGGACTCACGACTGACAACCAAAACCGCATTATTATGGATCCATTATGTTATGCATCATAAATGTGTTAGAAATATCTCAACTTTGGTGAGCATATAGATTTGACACATCTTCAGCATCAACACAATAAGGAAATTAAAAAAATGTCAAATTGGCCCACTTTCTCTCATTATGGAACACATTTGCAAATTCGTTATTTTTTAAATAAAAAACTTCAACAAAGTCTTCATAAATTGTTTTTTTTAATACGATTAAGTAATCTTATCTTACATTTATATACTTAATTTATGAATCCAAAAACTTATCTATGTTTTAATATTGATGATGGTCTTAATTTTTAAGTTCCACATACTTCCAACAACCGCATTAGGATGCTAAAAATTACAATTCTACCCACAAAAGATAGCATTTCATATCACAATACAAAGTTCAAAATTTTCATGCAATATTGCTGGAAAATATTCAAAGCACTAAGCTGCCAACTAACAAGTTAAAAAGAACGGCATCACTAGCACCATTTATCAATATGCCACTGAATTCCTATCTATTTACACATCTAACATCTGTAGTTCAGTTTTTACATACATACTCATTTGAATATAAAAAAAAAAAAGTGTAAGCACTGATCTTATATAGATCCAACAGTCCAGTAGGGAAAAGTGCAGGGCTGACACACTGCCAAAAGATTGGGATGCCTACTGGATTGGCCGAGTAAAGTCATGCGAGCCAAGATGACAAGGCCAAAACTGACCGGACCACAAGGAGAGTGCAGGGCCGACCTAACTGTCCAAAAGGGAGAAGTACAGTGCTGACCCACTGCCAAAAGATTGTGAGGCCTATTGGACTGACCGAGTAAAGGCATATGAGCCAAGACAATATGGCCAAAACCGACCGAACCACGAGGATGACAAAAAGATGACTGAAAGGTCTAAGTATAGACCATTCCGTCAGAAACGAGACAAAGGAGCATTAGAGGTAACAACCGCAGGATAGCCAACTCGAGACAACAACCTACCCTCCAAAAGAGCCGATCTTAGAGAAGACCCAATTCCACAATATCTTCGATCATTCCATAGATGCTCAGAGGCTCCACACCATGGATTAAGGATCGACAGTCAAACTATATCAATCGCCCCACTCATACCGATCGAGTTGATCTCGTATACCCGAAGCCAACTAACCTTAGCCGATCGAGCAAGAAAGTAGCGAAACAATAAGTTCATACATGTAGAATATCATAAATACCCTCGCAAGGACCTCTTCTAAACAAGGGCAAAAATATAATATCACAATTGCAACATCTGCTCTATAAACAAAGGAATCATTTTATGAATAAGACATGATTAATAATTATTCATTCCTCTCTCTAATAAAGCAATATTAACAAAAAATTTAAAAAATTATGTTAGAATGTAAATAAATTTATAATCAAATCAAATATCCTGACAAGACAAACTCAACTACATTAACAAAATTAGTGTAATCTAAGTCCAAATAAAGCCCGAATCAAGCAACTGATTTATGATTAACTTAACCGACATTGTTCGTTCGATCAAGTGTTGTTGAATAAGTAATTTATCACACTTAAAAAAAATAAATATGATTAATAAGATGTTTATATAGGATTATTAGAATACTTAATAATGAAATGATTAATTAAACTCATAATTATATATATAACAATAATGATATAATTATGGTAGATTAATAAGCTTTTTTGGCAAATTTGAAAGATTTTATGGAGCGTACCTTTCAAGTGAAATTTACATACATATCAATTTATTCTTATGTATTTACATATCTAACACCTAAAGCTTATTAATTACATTTATAACACTTTAGTATGATAAATCTATACATGCAAAGGAGTATTTCACTTTTAAGATGTAAGTAAGCGATATTAACAACTGTGAGTGGTATAGATGTAAATTTTTATGTTTAGTTGTTAGATATTTAAATATGAAGAATTATGTGGCATCTATGTAAATGGCTCGATGTTTTTTTTATGAAGCAGAATACAAACCCTAACCGAACTCGGCCCAAAACGGGCCTCTCCATTTTACTTGTTCACTAAAGTTGGGCTTTCATCGGAGGTCCATTTGTAATCAGCTTAAGCCTTGTATGTGAAAGAATATTTAAAAATTAATATGATAATTTTAGGAGTCATTTTATATCTCTAATTGAAATTATATTGATTTAGGCATTTCAAATTATTTTTAGACCAATACTTCGTAAGTATGATAGTAAGTTTCGTCGGTCTTCATTTAGGGTCTGGGCGGCATTTTGAAAACGCCGTCGTATCAATTGGTTCGTGCGTTTCGTCAGCTTATCCAAAATTGCGTTTGCGTTTTTATATTAAACGCAGGCCGCGGGTCGACTCTTGCGGCCAGCCCGCGGGCCGCGTTTCAGGATAAACAACTTATCCTGAAGCGCACAAGCTGCCCCAAACGGACCCTTAGACATCATTCATTTACAGTATTTAAGGTAAAATTTATTTTTTACTATTTTTTCAACGTGTATATTTCATATTTTTTTATATTTCTTATATTTTACATTTTAAAAATAAATTAATTAATATGAAAAGTATTCAAAATAATTTTTTAGTTGCTTTCAGAGTTTTAATAATAAGTTAATTTATTTACAACATGTTCTTGCAAATCAAAATAAAAAATAAAAAAACACAAAAGAAAATAAAAGTAAACATTATCCCCAATAGCCCATCGTCAACCACTGTCGGCCACTCCGTTGATATTGATGAATCATACTATGTAATAACGCACCATGGAGACATTGTTAAGACGCACCATGAATACAATGTAACACACATCAAAGAAGGAGTAACAACACATCCTCATATGATGAAACAACGTGCCCTGAATACAATGCAACGACGCACGCTGCAAAAGCTGTAACAACATACCCCGAGTACGGTGTAACTCCCCACAATAACTGCTCATAGTTGCAGTACTCAAAATACGATGGTTTTCTCCAAACTTCTAAAGTTCTACTCTCATAGCTCCCCATTAAGGCCTATATCCTATGTAGTTCACTGCAATTGTAGCCCCTTAATACAACATTGGTGGCCAACAAAAGCTACTACAACTCTCCACTACAGTCTATGTGACCAATTATAATCTACGTGACTCACTGCTCCCAAGTCAGGCCTATGTGGCTTACAAATATTATCAGAACTCATCACTACAACCTATGTGTCCAACTGCGACCTACATGTCTCACAATTCAGGCACTCCCAACTCCACTCTTTGTGATAAACAGATATTATTGCAGCTCTCGACTCCACTCCTTGTAATAAACATACATTATTGCAGCTCCCAACTCCAACCTATACGCCTATGAATGTTATTGCAGCTTCCAACTCAAGCCACTATGACCTACTGAAGCTACCAAACCTCTCCATTATAGCCTACGTGACCAACTACTACCTATATGGTTCATAGCTTATGCAACTCCCAACTCAGGCCTCTGTAACCTACGAACTTTATTGCAACTCACCACTGCAGGCTAGACCTTTGTGGTTTACAGTTCATATAGCTCTTAACTATGATTTTTGTGGTTTAAGGATGTTATCACAGTTCACCACTACGACCTATGTGACCAATACGACATATGTGGATCACGGCTTCTGCAGATCCCTAATACATTCTTTGTCGCAAACTAGTAATCCTTAAACAACTTTCTTCCACTACGTGGCTTACATGGGTTCACAACTCATGCACCTCATATCTCTAGCCTCTGTGGTCTACAAACAATATAATAACTTGTTAGTTTTATTTTTGGTTTTAAAAAAGAGTTTTGATTTTGAAAATATAAGACCAAACAAATCTCAAATATTTATTTTTTAAATAATCAAATACAATATTATATGTAATATGTCATGAGAATACTACTTAGTAATCAGTTCAATTATTCAAATGAAGAATATAGGATAATTGCTTAGTTTGCGAAAATACCAAACGATCTTTCCCCTATCAAAACTGAAGACGAGATAGAGTTTAGATTATATGGGTTACTATTTTTTTGTAGGTGCAAGCCGCTATAGTTAATTACATCTTAAGTGATTGAAATCACTTAAGAAAACTCTAGATTAATAAGAGTCGATCTCAATAGTCGGGTTGTGGTTCAGGCGCATCTCATGATCCTTCCTGAATAAGACCTTTGGAGAGAGGCTGTCGAAGAGAAGAAGAAGGGCAGGGTCGATGGGTTGGGGTCCCATGCGTCAGCCTATGATACCTATCTGACATCTAGCATGTCTGGTGCGTTCACTTCCACTTCATTGGAGGAAAAGAAGCATCGTTAGACTGCTGCTAAGGTTGCTACCTAGGCAGTCACCCTGAGATTGAAATATGAGGGCAAAAATTGAAGTGGTGTTGCGTTCTGAACTGCAAAGGGGAAGGAGCTAGTGCAAGATGAGGGAGGGGATGATGATGATGAGAAGATGACAGAGGAGGATGAGGAGAATGTTATTTTTTGTTTGTTTGTGTATTAAACAATGTATTGTTAGCGAGCATTATATTTATCGCGCAGTTGTACATTTTATTTGATTTAATTCAACTGTTTTATTTTATTTTTTTATATGATTTATATGCTAATTAGTTTTGTTACTGTGTTGTGCTGTGATTTGATTGCACAGTTATGATTGCAGGTGTGTAAATTTTAGAGTTGAAAGGGGGCTTTTAATTATTTTTTCTGATGGTACGATTTTCGAAGCTTTACGACTCCTTGATTGTATGTCGATGGTTTTCCGACAATCTATCGAAAAAGCGACGTCTAGACAAAGTTCTCCACTTTTTCTATGGATAAAACTATTGGTAAATTCTAATGGTCAACTGATGGTTAATCGACATTATACCAACAAAACTGTGACATTTTTCCGACGGCAGTGCAACAAATTTCCTATTGACACTTGCATCGCTTATAAAACTGACGATTAAACTATAGTTAAATATGACATTTTTTTGAATTTAGAACGATGGTTATGACACGTCGGATACCCGTCGGTCAATATAAACCGTTGTTAAATTTGTCGGTAATTTCAGCACCGACAATCGTTTTTACTACGTCAACTTTGTTGTCGCTAAACCATCAGTAAATATATCACCTACGATGTATCAGCTATTACCAATGATATTTGACCGTCATTAGTAAGCTAAATTTATGTAGTGTTAGGAACTCTACCCTTTGATTTTATGTGAACCATACTTTAAGGTGGGCTTAGGCAATAATTTGTAATTGAATGGTGGTCATGATTTTGCAATTTGTAACTACACAATCATGAAAGATTTTGAGGATATGATTTATTTTCATTAAAAATAAACTAAAATAACATTTCTCATTAAATCTTAATCAAATGTTAATTATGGTGATTAAAATTGTACTTTAAATTTACAATCAATCATAACTCTGCATTGCAGCTTCAGTGGATAAACATATATAATTATTTAAACACATTACATTAGTCAAAATTGGATACAATCTATATTATTATTTAAAATTTTGTGTGCAATTTTATTATATTTTAAATTCTAGATTTTAATTTAAGAGAACACTTTAAACCATTTATTAGCTTTCCCAAATATTAAACTTTGAATTTTAAGTATTGGAANTTGGCTTGCTCGTGTTCGGCTCGTTTACACCCTTAAATAATACTATCATTAATATTTAGATGAATGTATCTAGAAAATTTCATTGAGTACATTTCAAAACATTTGTTAAGCTACTTGAGCAAAAGAACTCTTCCAAATGTTATTTGTTTTCTTCATTAAGATATATACATGTTTGTGTATGTTGTGTGTTGGAAAATTCATGACGATAGAGATATATTAATGTAATAATACTGTGTAAAAATCAAGCACACATATAAATAAAATAAAGAACTAAAAGATGGGACACTATGGGTTTTGCATGAAAGATTCAAGAGGGGAAAGATCACATGGCCAAGGCAATGGTCATGCTACTCGGATATATGTTATAGAATTTTTCATGTTCTTAAACAATATAAAATATATTAGAAGAATGAGAGAAAATATTGGGGAAGGGACAATGAGTTGGTTGCGATAATGGAAGGTCGACTACAACGATAGCGCCATGACAATCAGGATTCATTATCACCAATGGTGATAGTTGTTAGGCAACAATGATCTGTCAATATTCGTAGTGATAGTCGAGCAATTGTGATATGACGGTAGTGATTGCATTAGGATGTATCATGATAGCGGTGTAGGGGAGCGAAAGTGATCTAGTGATGGTGATAGCGTACCACAATAGAGACAGTGTATCATGATAGTGATAATGGGTGATGGTGATCAGACATAGTGCGGTTGGGACATGATTATTCGGTGATGGAGATGGTGCACCATAACAATGGTGGTTGACGGGCGTCAGTAATCTGACATTGCGGCGACAACTTGATGATAATAGCCAGACAAAACAATAGTGGTGTTGCTTCAATGGTCCCACAATGGTGGTATGATAGTGGCGGTGGCAGCAGTCCAGCAGTGGCAATCTGACATGGCGAGGGTCTCCCAGAGTTGGTGGCATGACAATGGCTACAACAATGACAATGGCATCAACCACTAGATAGGTGAAGGTAGTCTGATGATAATGAGGGTCAAGAGATATTGGCCCCACAAAAATAGCAGTGGTTTGACAACGACAATGGCAGTTATGACATTGACAAGGCAATAGTGGTCCAATGACAATGAATATGATCTAGTTGTGTCAACGGGTGACTAGTTTGTTGGCAACAACAATTAGAAAATGATGATCCCATAATAAAGAGGGTGGTGGCAATATTGCCTTTTGTTAAACCATGATAATTTGATGATTGATGTGTGGTCAAATGATGTTGGTTGGTTGATAATTATTAGATAGCAATGGGGGCAATGTGACAATGCTGACAACAGACTAATTAGACGAACGATGGTGGTTCAACAGTGATGAAGTATTGTGGTTGCGATGGTGGCCAAGCAGCGTTGAACTAGTAACAGCAGTGTTGTCCAGTGGTTGACAGTATTTTGACGATGGCGATGACTTTACAAAGTTAGTCTAGCATGTCGATGATCATCTGAAGACCACAATAGTGTGCCATAATAGCGGCAGTGGTCGAGCAATGGTGATTTTACATAGCGGTCCAGTGATGGTTATGGTGTACCAAAAAATCAGCGGCTATCGAGTATCGATGATCTGGCATAATGGTAGAAAGAAGATGATGATTGAATGATGATGGAAGTGTTCTGATGATGATGACTTGACGATGGCCCGTGATAGTGGCCTGAGTTGTGGCTTGGAGTCAATTGGGTGGCTATGGTCTTAAATAGCAACAACCCAATAATGATGTTCTAACATGGTGGCAGTGGACCAGAATGGTGGCTTGATGGTGTTGGTTGTTGCTCAACCTCATCAAGGTGATGGTGGTCTGGTGAAGATGGTAGCCTTACGAAGATGGTTTTGTACACTAATGGCAGTTCAGTGTTGAAAGCATCATGGTGGTGACAATAGTCTGATGACAGTGGTCCGAAAAGATATTGGTGATTTGACTATGGTGGCCTGACAGTGGCACAAGCCTGATGATCAGGTGATGGTAGACAATGGTGTTTCGGTGATGGCACGACAGTGTGGGTGATGACGACGACTAGACAATGGTGGTCTAAAAAATGTGGTGATGGTGGTGGTGGTGGTTGCTGTGATGACCGAGTAGTGGTGGTCAGGAGGTGGCGGTGTCTGGGAGTGATAGGCTGACAACATTGGAGGTGAACCGATGACTATGGTGGAGATGGCGGCGATAAGGCAATCGTGGTATGATGGGTTCGACAATGCTGACGGCCAGGTAGCGGTGGTCTGATGGTGACAATGGCAATCAATCAATGGTGATATGATGGTGGTGATGGCTCAATGACGGTTATGACGTTGATGATCAGACAACTATGGTCCGACAATGACAACAGAGGTGATGACAATGGTGATGATGATGGTGACGGTGACAGCCGTGTAGCGTTAACACGACATATGGCGAAGGCGGACGGGCAACAATGTTCTAGTGAATAGGTTGGGTTCAGCTAGTTAAGTTGCCCATATTCGATTTCCTCATTAAACAAGTGAACATAACCAAAAAAAAAAAATTTAGCTAGAGTTTTAAACAAGCCAAAACATAAGCAAAAGTTTGCTTATTCGTGTTTGATTCTTTAAGCTCAATAATTAAATAATAATATTTATTTATATCATTTTTATTACTTTTTATATGTATTTTATAAAGCTGAATTGTATCATTTTAAAAAATTATTTGGATGATATAATTATAAATAAAATGTAAATTTAGTGTTAGATATTTGGATACTTAGTATTACAGTAATATGCATGTAAATTTTCTTAAAAATTTAGAATCCGTTTGGGGCAGCTTATTTGGTGCGGTGGCGTTTTGAAAACGCACATAACTGTTTGGATAAACTGTGCTTTGGTAGCTTATGTATTTTGAAAATATTGAAAGCAGCGTTTTCACACCACACCTATTTTGGCGCGGTGACAACTTTCAGGCAGTGGTCTGAATTTTCCAAAAAAAATAAAAATTTCTAGTAGTCACCGCATCTAGCTTATCAGCAGATAATTTAATCAGCTTATTAGCATATTATCCAATAAGCTGCAGCTGTCCCAAATAGATCATTTGGCTTTAGAGCAGAGCGGCTTGTTTCCCCCATTGGGAACAGAGAGAAGTTATTCTGAGAAAAGCTTTATAAAAGCAAGACCTATATACATTCCAACACAAGAAAATTTGAACCGCTTAAAAGGGAAGTATCGGAACCGTATGGAAATTAAAGTTTTTTTTTAATTTAATAAAAATAATTTAATCATATTTTCTCAGTCCAATGAGAGAGCTAGTTAAATTCGAGCCACGATTAGACTATTTATGAGTCATTTTGAACACATACTGAACACAAATAATAAATTTTGGACGAGTCAAACACGAACAAGCTATGAACTTACTCAAGTTCGGCTCGTTTACACCCATAATAGCAGTGGTTCGGCGGTGACGACGACGGATGGGCAGTGGTGGTCTGACGGGAGGTAGCGGTGTTCTGGCAGCATCCATGGCCTAAGGACGATAGTCTGGCGGCGATGGAGCTTGGGAACCCTCAAGAGCTTGGAGCTCCCTTTAGCCTGCTCATCCATGCCTAAGTTCACTTTCATGAAGAGAGTAATGACATGTTTATATATTTTGGGAGTGACATATCCTTTGTAAATACTAAAATAGTCTGGCTCACTCCATTAGAGAGCTCCAAGTGATTCCTTTCATGAGATGCAGTTTTATGAATATTTGAATATAACAATGATGTTAGAATTTAAGTGATTTAGACCCGTTGGATTCGTCTCGTCAAGACGCTCGATTTGCGTGTGCACTTGCTAGATTTGGGTATCACTTGTCCGACAAAGTATCTCAGAAGCTTGCATTTATAAGTTTTAAATGCTTGATCTAGACTCACTTGGATTCAGTTAAGACTATTTTTATATCATTCGGTTCGCCTCACTGAGGCCCTTCACTTGATCGTAAATTGAAGTGCTCGCATTTTCAAATTTGCTTTTTGAACCATCCAGCCCAAATTTGGTCCAAAATAATTGCGAATTAATATGATTTTCTTAGGGATGTATTGTTGTATTAATAAATATATACATATATACAATCAAATTTATTTTATAAGATGAATTTAGTTATTATCAATATGATAAATACTGCATTATAGTAGAATCATAATTTTTTATTATTATTTATTTTTTTCCTTGAAAATTTTAAATCCATTTAAGATTAATTTAAATATTTAAAATTATTTTGGTTTATATTTAATATCATTAAAAATTACACTCATAATTTTAAATGAATTTAATTACTAAAATTTAAAAAATAATAATAAATTTCCAAAATTTAGAAATCCAAAACTTCATCTAATGTCTTGAATGACACCTAAATTATTTTGATACAAATATTAAATGAAAATATACCAAAATAATTTATATGATATGACACAAAAGTATTTAAATAGTATGAACTTTAAAAAAGGATTGATACAAAAAGTCTTATTCTATGCATCATATTTATTTCGTGCGTGGGGTGCTTTTGAGAAATTATAGGCTAAATTGAAATACACATGACCCATATGGCTGCCGGGTAGGGGTGTAAACGAACCGAACACGAACGAACAGAGCTTGTGTTCGTGTTCGGTTCGTTTGAAATTTAGTTTGTTTGAAATAAGCTCGTGTTTGAAATTGTTCGTGAAGTCACTGTTCGTGTTCGTTTCTTAACGAACGAG
>JXCR01007243.1:105643-134987 GCA_002079205.1 Phalaenopsis hybrid cultivar | reverse complement strand
TATTATTATTATTTTACTATATATTATAATTTATAAAATTTAATTTTTTGAATATCATAAATTTTTTATATATAATTATTTTAAATTATTTTATATTTCGAACAATAATGATTCGAACACGAACGAACGCATCACTGTTCGTGTTTGGTTCATTTAACTAACCGAACGAAAAAAATTTGTTCATGTTCGTCTTGTCTACTTATCGAACAAATCGAACATAAACTCATTGACGAACCGAACACGAACTGTTCGCGAACAACGAGCTTTTTTGACAGCCCTACCGCCGGGCACCTACAAAACAACAAAACCCACTTATAAACAAATTAAGCCTTTGTAATTAGCATGTGAATGATACTCAAGAAATAGAGCTTAAATAAGAAGAGATCGATAAAAAAACAACGATGATATGTTGTGAATACTCATGCCCTATTTATAAAATAATCATCTTATTTATAGAAAATAGTGTACAAAATAATGATAATATCTTTTTGCATGTTCTTTAAGGGCACGTTTAGGGTATCTTATTTGGTGCGGTGTGTTTTTAAAACGCGCCCAAGTTCATTTGGGAAAACTGTGTTTTGACTGTTTTTTTTCAAAAAATTGTGTTTTCATACAACTGAAATCAGTGATAGCATTTTAGCTGCGCTCTGACTTTTTCACACAAAAAAAAGAAAAAATTGTAATAGCAACAGCAGTTTTTTGAACAACAGATTATTTTCCAGATGTTTATTAATAAGTTACAGTTGTCCCAAACAGGCCTTAAAAGAGTTGATACAGTGGTATTTCTGGTATTTTGTATGCATAAGTTTGTCGTTTGGCTACTTGGTCGTCCGACCTCAGTTGTCTTGGGGTCTCCAGGGTCAGTTCGGTTGTGTGAACCGTATGGATCATTTATACATATATAGATATGTAAAAATGTCGTAATTTACGTAGAATGTCTTATTATGTGAAATATATTTCTTACAATCTTATGAATTATTTTTATTAGATATAATACACCCACATGATAAATGCCATTTCCTAACCATNGCTCTTTGTTGGGCTCCTGATTTTTATTCCAATTAAATGTTTTTTTAATATTTATTTATTTTTCCTTGATTCCAAANCACATAGAAGGCGACTGGAGAGATTATGCGAACACAGGAATCACTTTCCCAAACGGAATGCGTCCAATTCCTAGCAAATCAACTCACAATCGCGACAGCTGTTTATGTATAATCACTTATATATAATCACTTATAAATAACATCACAATTCGCACCACAGCTGTATAGGCTCTTTGTTGGGCTCCTGATTTTTATTCCAATTAAATGTTTTTTTAATATTTATTTATTTTTCCTTGATTCTATATGGATTGATGGGTTGGATTGATGTCAATTAAATGTTGTATAAATAAGTGATTGGGATAGCCATTCATCATCCCTGAATTATTATTATATTCCTTAATATGACAAAAAATTGCCCCCTTAAGTACATTTAAGAGATTAATTAAATCGTTATTTTTGATGTGATATTACACTTTTGAGTATTATAAATATGCCTATAAAAAATTTAGTTGCAAGACATAAATAGAAAAAAAAATTGTGTGGTATGTTAATGTGCCTAAACTCGTAGATCAAGTTGATTAGACATGAGTCTCGATGCATGTTAGAATTATCTTCAGATTGAACGCATTGATGATACTAGTTCAATGGCACAGAGTGATTCAACATGGTCCAAAGGAGCTCAAATTGAAGTACAATGGAAAGTTCATAGAATTAATTGTGAAACTGAATGATCTTCAAGTTTGATATGCTTATAGTCAAATCGAGTGTCTTGACAAAAAGGAATTCAATAAGTTTAATGTCACTTAATTTTGAGATCATTAAAGTACATGAGGGTAAGGAAAATGATTATTTATAATCAAAGGAATTGACTCGAATCATTTGCTAAAGTGTTTTAGTGTTTTGTCTAAATTTACCAAATAGCTGGTGAAGGAAGCTTGGAGCTATGTTCATACTATTGAAGATATCTTATAGCTAACAATCACCAAAAACCATCACCGGACGACCATCACTAGTGATTGTTGTGGCTCAGCTACAGTCATGCGGCTGTTGTAGCCCTATTCATGTTTATTTGATAAATATTTTTATCTTCTAATAAGATATAATTTCTCATTACATTTTCAAAATTTTTGAAACTCAAATTCCTTGAATACTTCAATGACAAGATTTTCATATATGAAAGGGCAAATAAGCTGTGATCACACTCCTTATTTAATAATTTTAACATTTTGTTGGGCCATAATCTTTCAAAATTATTTATTTATAATACTTTTTTTTTCTTTTATGTGGCTATATCTTTTTGTTGAAGATACTTTTGAACTGTGAAAATAATAATATTGAGATTTGTCTCTGTCATTTGAATTTGTTTTAGTAATCTTGGCCTCTCGAGATATTCAAAATTTTTAATTTTAATCAGAAAATTTATTTTAAATGTATTAAATGGAGTGCAATTAAGGATTCTGCTTTTTTAGTTGAATGGGATTCATTTAATCTTTTAACCACTCTTATTTTCATCGTTGGAATGTTTGCAACATCTTTAGAAGTGCTTTCGATATTTGTAAGAGGACTGCCTAAATAGATTTTGTTGTGTGTAGATAACCTCTTCTGTAATAATTTGTGCTTTTACTCAGTGAATAAGATCAACATAAAAGTAAACTATCTCTTGCATAAGTAAAATATAAAATGTTTTATGAAAAAAAACCTTCAAAAGTTAGATGTTTCTAGATGCAGAACATCCCTTCAGGAGGAACATGAATGCATTCAGAAGAAACAAACTTGAAAAATTTTCACCACCTCAAAGATTATCTGCGGAAGATAAAATGCAGATTGTTAATGATATTTCAAATATTATTGTATTTCCTGACATTTCTTTACATCGTCCACCCGGATTTGGTGCAACTCATAATTAGATAAAGAAGTTAATTTTTTTGAGATTTGTCTTATTAGAATGATAACATGATCAGAAATAATTTGAACGTCATGCACTTAGAAAAAAATTATTTGATAATATCTTCAACACTGTGATAGATGTCACGAAAGAATAAAGGATAAAGTGAATGTTAGACTTGACTTGAAGGAGATATGCAAAAGGCAGGAGTTAGAGATCCAAGAAACCGTTGTCGACAAACTCATTAAACCCAAAGTAAAATATTCCCTCACTTTGTCCCAGCGAATAACGCTTTGTGAGGACTCCAATCACTGATATTTTCTAATGAGTATGCTTCAAATTTGAGTCATCGTGTTGATGTGGGTGCTGGAAAAATTTCTGAAATGAAAACTCATGAATGTCATAATTTTTTACAAAATTTGATGCCAACCATATTTGACTATTTGCTATACAAAGTCCTTAATCCATTTTCAGGGAACTATGTGCAGTTTTTTTTAAGCTTAACGACATACGCCAGCTAGAAGCAAACATTCCTATAATATTTTGAAAGTTTGAGAAAATATTTCCGCCTAATTTTATTGACTTGATGGAGCATCTCTCCATACATTTATCCCACGAGGTATTAATTGGAGGTCCAGTATAGTAACACTGGATGCATCCTTTTGAGAGGTAATTACATTGGGACTAGATAGTTAGTCACTCATTTATAAAAAATATTGGTAATTTATACTGAGCGACATTTATTTTTTAGATTTTTGAATAAACTGAAGAGAACTGTGAAGAATAAGGCCTGGCCAGAAGGATCAATATGTGAAGCATATTTACTATAAAAGTCAATGACATTCTGCTCGTATTATTTTGCGGAAGAAAAGTCCACAAAAGAGTCATTGGGTTTGGTGTTCCATCGATCCTTTCTGTTTCCCAGCAATTAGGTGAAGCTTCGCTGAGGTTCACATCATGTTACCTTTATGATTATGAGCCTTGAGCAATGAAACTTTATGTTCTTCTTAATAGCGACAAAATACAACCCTTTATAGAATAAGTTATTTTTCATTATAACTTTTAACTCATTTATCTTAAAAGTATCAAGATTAACTATTTCAAAGATATTTCAATGAGTGATTAGTTTGTTCATGTATTGGCTAAATTTAGTTGAAGACAATGACATAAGCCGGGAGATCGAGAATAACTTCCCCTAGTGGTTCACAACACATGTGAGTAAAATTGACATATTCATTCCTCATGTGAGACGAGACTTTTCATTAACATAAAATTTCTTATGCATATTTTAATAAATTCATGATTAGCGAAATTGAGTAACAAATCAAGGATTGATAGATCTTTCTTGGGGACCTATGCGCATTGTGAAATCTAACAAATTTAAGATGTAAATGGGTACAAGTTTCAATGAGATTCTGGTCAGAAAAAAAAGTCTTTTAATTCCGACGTTTGTGTTAAAGCAAATGATGAGTCAGACGACAAGATAGGCTATCATAGGATTCTGGAAGAAGTTGTTGAATAATATTACCTAGGCTCTATTGAAGAAAGTGTATTCCAATTCAAGTTTACTATGTTCGATCATATTCCTGACCGTGGAACAAGGACAACCCAACTATATAATATTACAAAAGTGAAGTGAATATATAATATGCTAAATTTGATCATTTCATTCTAGCCCGACAGGCAAGACAGTTTTACTATCTTTGATATTCACATAGAGTAAGAGATAATATTGATTGGGTGGTTGTCATTTTTTAGAATAACATTGAAGCCACGCATCAAGAAATCGAAGTGGCAGGTTTGTGATTTCCACTTGATGCAATCGTTGAAGAGCTCAATCTAGAGGTTGCTAGTGGCGAATATGAAGAAATTAATCTCCAGATCAGTACGACTCCGATGATACATTTGAAGAAGAGATCATGACTACATCCTTCAATCACACTTTACACAATTCTGAGTAAGATGAGTAGGTTTATTGTACCTTTCGTTGGATTTTGAATTTCAGTTTATTGCATAGTTTTTTGTTTTCATTTTAGTAGTTGTAACTTGCATTTTACATTTTCATATGCTTGTTCACTGCATACTTATATGTTTTATGTTTCACATATTATTCTATTTTTATTTTATTATATAGTATGTGTTATATGCACTAATTAACAAATTTATTCTACTTGTTGTAGTTCTCGACTTGAGGTAGGGACTATCTCCCTCCTCACTCGAGGGGAGCATGGACCACAACGCTATCTGACGAAGAAGAACGTCAGAAGAGGCCACCCGACTTTGACACTGATTCCCACCTTTGCTCCCACACTGACCCCCGCCCTAAACTCAACCACCACCCTTGACACTGNGTTTGGCGATATCTAAAAATCACGGCGTCCTCTGTGTCTCGGAGAGGATGTTTTGTCACGTTACTTAGGGTCCAATATCTCTGGACTACTAGAAGAGGAGGAGCAGGAAAAGCAGGACAAATGATAAAACTGTGGATGCATGGGACCCTCCAAGCACACTGATGGGGCGCTCCCACAACGAAATACAAGTAGTGGTTGGTATGATTTTATTTATTCTATAAGGTTTTGTACAGTTTAAAGATGTATTCTAACTATTTCATTTTATGGTCTGATATGTCATTTAGTATGTTTAATTTCCTTTACATTTAGCATTTGTTTTTGAATGAAATTACACTTTAAATAAGGTTATTTTCATGTTTTTCTTATAGATATAATAGGTAGGAAACATGAAGCGAATTGGAGTTGAAACAGAGTGAAGTAGAGGCAAAATAGAGAAAAGGGTAAATCAACAGACTGGTGCCATGACACCAACTCCAAGTGCCTATGCACCATAAAATCCTAGGAAACCTGAAAAGGTGGTGCCTAGGCTCCACAGGCTAGCATCTAGGCGTCAGAATTGTCCTGTGCGGTTTTAGTACGCTCTCGGGAGTTATTTGACCAGTCGGATGGTTGGAGAGGCACTTTTTGACATTTCTAAGTCACTAAAATTTTCCATATACGCCAAGAGGTCGTATATAGGAGTAGGATTTATATTATCTCACTTATTTTGAAGAGATTTAAGAGGGAATTCGAGAGAATTTGTAAGGGGTTTACTTCAGCATCGCGTGCAACATTATGAAAGACTTTGTCCTTGGAATTTGCTTCTCTTTTCAGAAAGCAAAAGCTAACTATCGAGTTTAATATTGCTTGATTTATATTGTGNAGAGATTTAAGAGGGAATTCGAGAGAATTTGTAAGGGGTTTACTTCAGCATCGCGTGCAACATTATGAAAGATTTTGTCCTTGGAATTTGCTTCTCTTTTCAGAGAGCAAAAGCTAAGTATCGAGTTTAATATTGCTTGATTTATATTGTAAATACATANGGCCCGCCCCCACACTCATCTCGGCCACCCCCTCGACCCCCACCTCTGCAACTACCTATGCATCCGCCCCCAACACCACCCCTGCCACCACCCCCACTGCTACACCCACCCCGCACCGAGCCCAAAGCCCACCCTACCTCTACCCCGACTACAGTGGGGTTGATTGCATCAGAGGCCCACATTGTCTCTAATAGTAGGAATCGACAGGCAACAACTACTACATCAATCATGTTGGCAACACCTAAGTTTTTTGTTTTAGATATTGTTAACAACTTTTAAATTTTTATAATAGGATATAAAACTAAAAAATTGTTGTTTTAAGGTTCTATGCCCCAACCCATACTATTCATGTCATTCAAGATATCATTCGAAACAAGTAAGACTCGGTATACTTTTTGTGGAAGGAGATCCCGATGGTCATTCGAGATCTTTGATTTCAGGAGTTTATAGTAGGTATTATTCACAAATAGCTTAAGATGTTTTTATTTATTTATCAATTGAACATAATCCCTACAATATTTGAAAAAACAATTCTTCTGGCGCCCTGAGCATGAGACGCACATCCGACGCAACTTCGAGCACAAAGGCAACGATCTCCTATCGGTCATGTTTGGCGATATCTGAAAATTGCGCTAGAGTCCTCTGTGGCTCGGAGAGGATGTTTTGCCACGTTACTTAGGGTTTGAGATTCTCCTTACTACTAGAAGAAGAGGGAGCAGACAAAGCAGGACAAATGATAAAACTGTGGATGCATGGGACCATCCAAGCACACTGATGGGGCGCTCCCACATACGAAATGCAAGCGATGTTTGGTATGATTTTATTTATTCAATAAGGTTTTGTACAGTTTAAAGATGTATTCTAACTATTTCATTTATGGACTGATATGTCATTTAGCATGCTTAATTTCCTTTACATTTAGCATTTATTTTTGAATGAAATTGTACTTTAAATAAGGTTATTTTCATGTTTTTCTTGCAAATCTAACAGGTAAGAAACATGAAGCGAATTGGAGTTGAAACAGAGTGAAGTAGAGGCAAAATAGAGAAAAGGGTAAACCAACAGACTGGTGTCATGACACCAATTCCAGGTGCCTAGGCACCATAAAATCCTAGGAAACCTGAAAAGGTTGCGCCTAGGCTCCACAGGCAAGCATCTGGGCGCCAGAATTGTCCTGTGCGGTTTTAGTACGCTCCCGGGAGTTATTTGATGAAGTTGGATGGTTGGAGAGGCACTTTTTGACATTTCTAAGTCACTAAAATTCTTCATAAACGCCAAGAGGTCGTATATAGGAGTAGGATTTATATTATCTCACTTATTTTGGAGAGATTTAAGAGGAAATTCGAGAGAATTCGTTAGGGGTTTACTTCAGCATCGTGTGCAGCATTGTGAAAGACTTTGTCCTTGGATTTGCTTCTCTTTTCAAAGAGCAAAAGCTAAGTATCGAGTTTAAATATTGCTTGATTTCTATTGCAAACACATATTTGGTGAACTTTCTAGGATTAAATGAAGTTTTTTATTGTGTTCAGCATATGTAGTGAGTAGATTTCTAATACTTTTCTTTTGTGATTGTTAAGTTAAATCTGTAGGATCATTAATGCTATGGAATTTATTTTTATTGCTTAATGTGATGAGTATTCTTCTAGGCTTAATTTACATATTGTAATGGTCATATGACTTGCTAAAATCAGTTGTGGCCCATTAGGACTCGAGAGATCAATGATGAAACAACATAGAACATTCACATTGTTCAAGTGGCTATGATGAAGTAGTTAGGAGGCAATACAATTTAAGGAGATGTGTTTTGATAGGGTTTGAACGAGGAGTTTCTAGGGTGACAGTCGGAAATAAAAGCCAAAGTTTGAACCAAACTTATTTAGGTACTCAAAAGATGGTAAATGAGTTTTATGCTCCTTTTGTCACTATAACAACACAGTTCCTAGTAGTAATACATACAACCTGCCCAATAGTTCATAAGATAAAAGTATTCTTATGAATCTTGAATTTCAATTAACTAATTGATCTATGCAAGTTTAACTTAGGTATATAAACATAACTTATGATTAGTTATTAGAAAAACCACCCTTAACTATATTCCAAACTAAAACCTCAAAGTAGTATACTAGAACTTTGCCTTAGGAATTATCTACCTCACCTTCCCAGTGAGGTCGATATTCTGGACTCAATAGAGCCCTATATTATTGAAACGATACATATACTTATGTGAGGAACCCTAGTGACTAATAATACCTAATTTTAAGAACTCAATCAATTTGCTAGGGAGCAGATCGAGTTTCTGATGCTTTTACCGGGACTTATATAAATTTTGATAATAGCTGGGGTGGATCATGGAAAGATTGTGGAGATTAAACGAGAGCTCTCTGCCACCGATGTACATGAGCACACCCATATGAGGCAGTCTGACCAGTCTTGGACCGACGACAGATCCTGTATGACCTAGGTAATTGATGAGTTAAACTAGTTTGATGTTAATATATATTAGCTCTAAACTAATGTAACTTTTTTGTTTGTAAGAGAGATTCAAGCGGCTGAAGGAGAGCCTATCCCAAGCGTCGAGAGGTATTACTATCAACGTGCGTGATTCTTCTGAGTACGACATGTGGAGGAGGCTGGTGGAGGAAAGAAGAAGGGTTAATTCTATGGGCTTGGGTCGTAGGTCTTTGCGTACGACGCTCGCCCCTCCATCAGTACATCTGCAGCTTATACATCTATTGTATAGGATGAAAAGATTTCCAAATGTGTTGCGACAATCTCTGCCGAGATGGAGTCTCACTTCTCTTAAATGAGGTCGGAGTTGGAGACCAACATGGAGGCCAAGCTGAAGGCTCAGTTGGATTCCTTTCGGTAGCTGATAAGGGAGCGTGACAAGAATACAACGTCATTGGAAGAGGAGGAAGCTGCGAAGAACAATGAGGATGCGGTTGACGAGAAAGAAGAGGATGATTAGGAGGGGTTTTTCTCTTTTTTATGTTTATTTACATTTTGACATATATTTTTTCTGTGAGTAGTGATGTACATATTTTAGAGTAAATGAATTTTATTTATTTCATTATTTGATTTGATAAATTACTATTTGACAACTTTGTTATTTCTTTAAATGCTTGGAATTATATATTAATGTTATAATAGTAGGTGTGGCAAATCAAATCGAAAGAAAAAATTTATTTTTTTTCTTATACTACATGTTTCCGGCGGCTTTTCGTTGATTTTGCAACAGTTTCAAATTTATCCGTGGACAAAACTGATGGACGGCTAGATGATATACATTTTACCAACGGCTAACCGACATATAACTGAAGGTTTAAGGTTTGTCGCACAAAAACAACGGGCGCGATACTTTTCCGACAGTTAACTCATCAATTATAAAAAAATGATGCTCGGGTGCCACACTTTTTCGATAATTAACCTATCGGTTATAAAAAAAATGACGCATAAACGATATATCACCGATGGTTTTGTCTGCTTCAATAACATACGAGCGTGACACTTTTCCGACGTGTATATCATCGCTCTTACCGATGAAAAAACCGACTATTACCTACTACTCGATTTTAAAAAAAAAAAACTACGCCATTAAATAGTCGGACAATCATTGTTAAATTTATATTGTCGAAACATTAGTCTGTTTTAGAATTATCGACACACATTTTATCTACGAGCTTAAAACCATTGGTAACATTAAAAACAGCTGTTTTTTCATATCATAACAGACAGATTGTGGCAGTAGAAAAAAACCTAAATTCCTGCAGCAGCGTTGAAACATACTACACTCTAGCCAATTAGAATGTCTATCAGACCTACTAAGATTAAAATGTCTTCCTTCGCTTCCAAATTTACTTTTAGGAAAATCAAGATTGTGTGTTTAACATGTGCCTCTTTGTAAGTATATTTGTCGAACTTGGTCTCGAACATTTGGATCATACTTCGAAATTGTTATGTGTAATGCATGATTCAAAGGAGGATTTTGAAAATCAATTCTTTTATTTTCCATTGATGGAAACTCCAAACAACGTTGTTTTGGACTTCAATCTTCGTCTTTCTCATTGTTAATGACTTTGATGCTTTTTTGAAAAATGTCTCCATAATTTAAATTCTCATAAAATAAATTAAAATTTTATAAAATTTAATTAAATATTGAAATTTATAAACTCATATTTAATTAAAACTTATAAATAACAACCAAAGAACTTAATCTTTTCTATAACCCACAATTTTAAAATTTTTATGCTTTTTAAAGTTTGATATCATGAGAATATCAAATAAATAAATGAATAATATAAAATTTGTAGCATATTAACATGAAATAATTAAATGAAAAAAAAATTATTAAAAAAAATAATGATTTAATTATCAAAAAAATAAACTTAATACTTCTTGTGATGATATAAAGCACAATACGAGCTCAGAACTGTCACAAGTATGAGAGATATGTTCTTATTAAGGAGCATTTACATACATACCTCCAAATTTTTTTCTATTTACATATCTAATGCCTAAACTTTATTTTTTACATTTATGTCATCTATGTATATGGTGGACCTTTAGTAAATGGAGTAGATAATTGATGGTTCCAAGATTTATTTTCTTAGAAGAGCTTATAATTCTTTCACAATGATTATAGAGATGAATAAGAATCAATTTAGCTTAAAGTTTGATGTGGAGCAAGTTCCACATTATCAATTCCTTCAATAGAAATAGCTATAAATATAGATTAGAGTCGTCATTAAACAAGTCTTACACGAATAAAGAGTGTTAGAAAATAAGCAAATTGCTTAGCCAACCAGTCCATCACTTACTAATGATGTAGTAGATACTTTTTGAAAAGCAGAAGAAAGTGATATTGAAGAAATACATGAGAATGGCTCCATGAATACTTCAGTATTGAAATGTCTATCATAAATGCCAACCTCTCCATATGTGCATCTAAGAGTAATAAAAGGGTGAAGTTTTTTTATTCTTCGTGTACCCTAAGTTTGAAAGCAACAATTCTTTGGATGATATAATGATCTCATGCTCAAGTTTTCTTTTTGGTCTATGCATACAAAAGCTGACATGAAGATACTGCATCTATATAGAATGATTTTTTTTTTTTGAATTCAAGATAAGGAAATCTTGGATAAAAATTATGTCCATATGTTGTATCTTTGAAAATATTTATGGATCTACTAGCTAAAAAGTTGGTGAAGTCAAGTATATTTGAGGCTTAGAGCTATTTATTAAAGTATATTTACTTTTTGGATATTAAAATTAAAGATCATAAGTAACCTCAATTATGGCTTATTGGGCATATAATTAAAGAAAATTTTGTTAGGTGTAATTCAATTTAAAGTGAAAATGATAATATATGAAGTTAAGAGATACCATTGAAGCATCATTTTTTGAAATTATCATCATATTTTTTTAAGTTAATAATAAAAAATGGAGGCCATAATTGATATGTAGCTTGATACTTCAAGATATTTTAAATTTGTTTACTTCTAATTAGGTGCTTGCATTAAGATCATTTTAGATGCATATTGCCTATTGCTAAGTGATAATAAGATATTTCTCAATATTAGACATGCTACTAGTATTTGGCTCTTAGTTGTAGCATAAGATGTAATATTTGTAATTTTATTGCAAAAAGTTAATAAATTATGCAAATCCTTCTTGTTTAGATCTCTACTATTTATTTCTACTCAACATAATAGTTCATATGCCTTAAACAAGTCCACTAAATCAAGCACAAGTCTTTTACTTTTGGTGATATTACTTCTAAGTTTAAAATTACAATCATCTGACTTTCAAATTTAATAAATTTATAGTAAAACTGAATATTTTGATATGAATCCAATTGCATAAAAAGTGGTCCATCCAAATCCAAATGTGTTCAAAACAAGCACTTAAAGTATAATTAAAATTTTGAAATATTAATTAAAGTACAAAATGGTCTTCAAATCTTACATATTTATAGTCAAAACAAACACCATAACAAGTATAATCAAATAAGCCCGAAGTCACTAAATTCTAAGGTTATTAAAGAAGATGAATGGTGAAAGATCAATCTCATAATGAAAACCAAAATGATTAATTCGATGGAGTATTTTAATGGATAACAAACGTTATTCTTGAACGAAAATAAATCTGCTCGTTGTATTCGATACACCTTCAAAAAATTTCTATCATCTCACACAAATCTCGAGGCAGGGCACGGATCTCTAGGAAGTTGTTTGAGCAAGAAAAGTTCAAATTTCGATTAAAGTCATCAAGAACTCCACTTTCAATAAACCTATATTTAAACTGACCCGATCGACGAGATGAATGCAGCCGTTCAAAAATCAGTCAAATCAGAGTCAGATCAAGCCACACAAATAATTTTAACAAATTCCGAATATGACATGCTTATAGTCAAATAGAGCGTTTTGGCAAGATGAATCCAACAAGTCCAAGATTGCTCAGTTTTGACATCCATAAGGCATTAAAATAATCATCAAATGACGTTTGATCAAGGGGATCACTTTGGGTTGTCCAATCAAGAGCGGTTAGTATTCTTTCTTTATTTTTTTGACATAACTCTATAAATAGAGCCCAACCCCCCTCATGAGATGGGAATGAGACCCTGAGTAAGAAGAAGACTAGAGCCTACAAAAAAGGGAGCTACAACCCAACGTCTTGCACCGCAAATCAGACCAACTCCGGCCACCATAGTTGTCACCTTTGGNCTCCTGCCGCCCCCAGCGCCTCTGGCTGAATCGGCGGCCCCCGATCTCTAAATGCTTTATTCTATTTTCGGGTTTTCCACGTAAAAATTTATGGCGTCCCCATTTATTATCTTTTTTTTATCTCTGCGTGTGTTGCATTCTCAGACAACGCTAAGAAAATAATTTGCTACTCTACCGCCATGAATTTCCTAACACACATCAGTAATTATTATTTTTCATGTCAACTTTAATTAGCTTTGGTGTTTGTTACTAAAAGTTCATGTTCAAATTGCTATGCTTATTCAAAATAATTGTAAATTTCATGAATCTTTTTGGTGTTTCATGCAAATGTATGATTAACTCAGAGAAAAATAACAAGAGAAGACCTTAATAGCATTAGAAAATAAATGTCCTATTTCAGGTCATGGATTAACTAAGAAATTAATCTTACAAGAGCAGTCATTTTTGAACTATCTCAAGCATTACAAAAACAAAATGATCATGATATTGTAAATGCTATGTCTTTGATTCAAATATCAAAATGTAAGAGTACAAGGTATTAGAGATAATAAGTGGCATGTTTTATTAATAGAGTCTCTTTATTTTTTGATCAACCACGAATACTTATTGTTCGATCGTTGATAAAAGAAGCTGCTTGTAGACTGCCATCATCGTACAGTTAAAAGACATGACAAATTTACATTACTTTCGAGTAAAAACATTTTACACAGTCATTAATACACAATTTCAAGAGTTGAATTATCTTTTCACATCTGTAAATATTGATTTACTTTCGTTTTATAACATGCTTCAATTTTATATTGAGAAAGAAATATTATAAATTCAATATTTTCGTAATATGAAGACAAGACGTTACGAGTATCAAGCTTTTGAATTATTATATTTAAGATTGGTTCTCAATACCACTTCAATACCATCAGTATCATGTCAATAACTAGTTGCACCTAATCCGCACCTATCTTCTCGATCACGTTTTTTTTCTTTTTAGATCTAAATAAATTTACCGGGACAATGTTAGACTTTACTCCTTTACGTAGAAAAATTTATCGGGACAATACCACTTCAATACCATCAATATACGTGACGTAGTTATATTTGTGTGTTTGTTTGACACGTGTTAATTTAGAAATAAATGAGTAAAGGCTCATCCGGTACTCTGAGATTTGTGCATTTGAGCGTGCTTTTAAGCTGACATAAAATAAAGAAAATAAAATAAATTTCTTTTAAATATAAAGAAACAGGTAATGGTATTGTCCCGATACGTGACGGCGACACGTGCGGCCGGTGATACGAAGTAGCGGGGCCCACAGTTCTACCAACAAGCATACGTGTTGATATGTGATTGAAAAAAATATGCTGTTCGATGGAAGTTAATGCATATTTGATTTAGCCTCTCATATATAAGGCTTATTTAAAGATCCTCGCAAAATCGAGAGCGAAATTCTGCTTCGAGTGGGAGATAGTAGCCCAAGGTAGCCGGGGAGGGAGATGTACGNATTGTAAATTTCATGAATCTTTTTGGTGTTTCATGCAAATGTATGATTAACTCAGAGAAAAATAACAAGAGAAGACCTTAATAGCATTAGAAAATAAATGTCCTATTTCAGGTCATGGATTAACTAAGAAATTAATCTTACAAGAGCAGTCATTTTTGAACTATCTCAAGCATTACAAAAACAAAATGATCATGATATTGTAAATGCTATGTCTTTGATTCAAATATCAAAATGTAAGAGTACAAGGTATTAGAGATAATAAGTGGCATGTTTTATTAATAGAGTCTCTTTATTTTTTGATCAACCACGAATACTTATTGTTCGATCGTTGATAAAAGAAGCTGCTTGTAGACTGCCATCATCGTACAGTTAAAAGACATGACAAATTTACATTACTTTCGAGTAAAAACATTTTACACAGTCATTAATACACAATTTCAAGAGTTGAATTATCTTTTCACATCTGTAAATATTGATTTACTTTCGTTTTATAACATGCTTCAATTTTATATTGAGAAAGAAATATTATAAATTCAATATTTTCGTAATATGAAGACAAGACGTTACGAGTATCAAGCTTTTGAATTATTATATTTAAGATTGGTTCTCAATACCACTTCAATACCATCAGTATCATGTCAATAACTAGTTGCACCTAATCCGCACCTATCTTCTCGATCACGTTTTTTTTCTTTTTAGATCTAAATAAATTTACCGGGACAATGTTAGACTTTACTCCTTTACGTAGAAAAATTTATCGGGACAATACCACTTCAATACCATCAATATACGTGACGTAGTTATATTTGTGTGTTTGTTTGACACGTGTTAATTTAGAAATAAATGAGTAAAGGCTCATCCGGTACTCTGAGATTTGTGCATTTGAGCGTGCTTTTAAGCTGACATAAAATAAAGAAAATAAAATAAATTTCTTTTAAATATAAAGAAACAGGTAATGGTATTGTCCCGATACGTGACGGCGACACGTGCGGCCGGTGATACGAAGTAGCGGGACCCACAGTTCTACCAACGAGCATACGTGTTGATATGTGATTGAAAAAAATATGCTGTTCGATGGAAGTTAATGCATATTTGATTTAGCCTCTCATATATAAGGCTTATTTAAAAATCTTCGCGGAATCGAGAGCGAAATTCTGCTTCGAGTGGGAGATTGTAGCGGAAGGTAGGAGGGGAGAGAGATGTACGCCGGAGCGGCGGAGATGCAAAACTTCCGGCCTATGGACGGCGAGCTCCGGCGATGGTTTCCCGGTGATGTCGGTGGCTATGACTCTACTATGGTACTTTCTCGCACTGGTCTTCTTCTAGTTTGCCTTTGGCCCTTGCTGCAATTTGATAAACTGGGTGGGAAATTAGTGGTGGCCGAAACTTGATCGCTTGTTGGTGGCGTTGGTCATTAGGTCTCCCGGAAGGGAAGATTGGTTTGGATGGAAAGGGTGGAACGCCACCCCAAAAGACAAATAATTGTTGTTTATGGTGCCAAAAGAAATAGCCTGGGAAGGGGGGTTCTGATCAATCGATTGGTTAGCATGTATGAAGTTTTATTTCATGTTAAATTGAAAAATTATGAGTTTTTGTGAGTGTAGCATGTGTTAGTTTTATATTCTTTACCCCTGAGGAAGGGAGTCGGGGTGGATGAATCCAATATAGAATCCGGCATTTGCATGAAATCTGAATCGCCTCTCTTTTAGATTCTTGTATCATATTAATGTCTTGTTTTGTGAGTTGTTTACATTAAACGAATACAGTATAAATTCTGCTGTCTGCATCGAATCATTAATGCTTGACTTTATTCATACGTTAGAAGAATATGGTACTTTCATTAAAGCGGGGAGTTGATTGGGGAAGAGCAAAGGTTGACGACGTTTGGAAGTGGGAGGGCTGCTGAATCTGCTGATGGACAGCAAATTAGAGTAGTTCAGCTACTGACCGAACTATGAACAGCGATCAAACAGTAAAACAACAAAGTATTGGCACCGAGGAGGATCCACCACCTATTTTTGGGCAAGCTACATAAATCACTTTCAAAAGGAAGAGGCTAGCAGTCTCGAAGGAGAAATGAAATAAAAGTCTCAAAACTTTATAAAATCAGAACTGGAAATCTAAACAGCCAAAATCCAACATATATAAAAATCTCCTAATAGAAAATAGCCGAATTAAAGAATAGAGAAATAAGAAAGAATTAGAAAAGACAATAACAAAAGAACGGAGTTCATTGAGAATAAAAAAAATCTTGGGCAATATGTTACTTCTGCGAATGCTGGATTCTCGTGTCGCGGAACATCAGAAATATCCTGAGTCCCATGTCACGATTTTTATCACTTTAGTAAAAAATAGAGTTAAATCTCTTTTGTTAATGTGATCCTTTGATCCTGTATTTATGAGATTTTTTAGCACAATAAGGGAGGCTATATTTTAATTTACATGACAGCTTTTATAAAAAGATGAACTTGGTGATTAGACTATGCGTATGTTGCCCCCAAGCTTGGGAGGTCCTNATATTAAGCATTATTCTTGAACGGAAATAAATCTGCTTGTTGTATTCGATACACCTTCAAAAAATTTCTATCATATGACACAATTCTTGAGGCAGGACACGGNATATTAAGCATTATTCTTGAACGGAAATAAATCTGCTTGTTGTATTCGATACACCTTCAAAAAATTTCTATCGTATGACACAAATCTCGAGGCAGGACACGAATCTCTAGAAAGTTGTTTGAGCAAGAAAAGTTCAAATTTTGATTAAAGTCATCAAGAACTCCACTTTCAACAAACTTATATTTAAACTGACTCGATCGGCGAGATGAACGCAATGGTTAAAAAATCAGTCAAATCAGAGTCAGATCAAGCCACACAAATAAATTTAGGAGCTTTTTGGGCATAACTAGAAGAAAAAACAAATTCCAAATATGACATGCTTCTACTCAAATAGAGCGTTTTGGCATAAACTCTATAAATAGAGCCCAACCCCCCTCATGAGAGGGGAATGAGACCCTGAGCAAGAAGAAGATCAGAGCCTGCAAAAAAGGGAGCTACAACCCAACATCTTGCACCGCAAATCCGGCCAACTCCGGCCCCCACAGCTGTCGCCTTTGGCCTCCACCGCCTCCGACTGTCACTGTCACTTCTTGTCGTCGTTTTCGCCAAAGGTAACTTCTACGGCCTCTGAATGTTTCTACCTCTTTTGGCCACCCCGCCTTGAGCCGTTGTTGCCTCTGACTGACTCATGTCGCCCCCGCCTCTGGCCGACTCGGGATCTCCGAATGTTTTTTTTTTTTTTTTTTTTTGGGTTTTCCATGTAAAAATTTATGGCACCCCTATTTATTATTATTATTTTTATCTCAGTGTGTGTTGCATTCTCATACAACGCTAAGAAAATAATTTGTTACTCTGCCGCCATAAATTTCCTAGCACACATCAATATTTATTATTTTGCATGTCAACTTTAATTAGCTTTGGTGTTTGTTACTAAACATCATGTTCAAATTGCTCTGGTCATTCAATATTATTGTAAATTTCATGAATCTTATTGGTGTTCCACGCAAATGTATGATTAACTCAGAGAAAAATAACAAGAGAAGACCTTAATAGCATTAGAAAATAAATATCCCATTACAGATCATGGATTAAACTAAGAAATTAATCTTACAAGAGCAGTGGATACACCACGAAGTTCACATTTTTGAACTATCTCAAGCATTACAAAAACAAAATGGTCATGATATTGTAAATGCTATGTCTTTGATTCAAATATCAAAATGTAAGACTGCAAGGTATTAGAGATAATAAGTGGTAAGTTTTATTAATCNATGTCTTTGATTCAAATATCAAAATGTAAGACTGCAAGGTATTAGAGATAATAAGTGGTAAGTTTTATTAATAGAGTATCTTTATTTTTTGATCCACAACGAATACTTATTCTTCGATCGTTGATAAAAAAAGTTGCTTGTAGATTGTCATCATCGTAGAGTTAAAAGACATGACAAATTTACATTACTTTCGAGTAAAAATGTTTCATACAGTCATTAATATGCAATTTCAAGAGTTGAATTAGCTTTTCACATCGGCAAATATTGATTTGCTTTTGTTTTATAACATGCTTCAATTTTATATCGAGAAAGAAATATTATAAAGTATTGAAAATGATATCATTTTTTAATATTTTCATAATATGAAGACAATATGTTATGAGTATCNACAAATTTACATTACTTTCGAGTAAAAATGTTTCATACAGTCATTAATATGCAATTTCAAGAGTTGAATTAGTTTTTCACATCGGCAAATATTGATTTGCTTTTGTTTTATAACATGCTTCATTTTTATATCGAGAAAGAAATATTATAAAGTATTGGAAATGATATCATTTTTCAATATTTTCATAATATGAAGACAATATGTTATGAGTATCAAGTTTTTAAATTATTATATTTAAGATTGATTCTCAATACCACTTCAATGTCATCAATATCTGATGCTAATAACTGCGCCTAATCTGCACCTATCTTCTCTCGCACGTAATATTCGTTTTTTTTTTCTTTTTGGCTCTAAATAAATTTCAGGAGATGGTCTTTTTTTTATTTTTTTTAAATACAATTTTATTCTTATAATGTAGCAAATAATATTTTTTTTTATTTACATACATGAAATTTGTGTGTTTGACACGTGTTAATTTAGAAATAAAGGAGTAAAGGCTCATCCGGTACTCTGAGATTTGTGCATTTGAGCGTGCTTTTAAACGCACATAAAATTAAGAAAATAAAGTAAAGTCTCTTTTAAATATAAAGAAACACGTAATAGTATTGTCCCGATACGTGACGGCGACACGTGCGGCCTCTGATACGAAGTAGCGGGACCCACAGTTCTACCTNGGAGATGGTCTTTTTTTTATTTTTTTTAAATACAATTTTATTCTTATAATGTAGCAAATAATATTTTTTTTTATTTACATACATGAAATTTGTGTGTTTGACACGTGTTAATTTAGAAATAAAGGAGTAAAGGCTCATCCGGTACTCTGAGATTTGTGCATTTGGGCGTGCTTTTAAACTCACATAAAATTAAGAAAAAAAAGTAAAGTCTCTTTTAAATATAAAGAAACACGTAATAGTATTGTCCCGATACGTGACGGCGACACGTGCGGCCTCTGATACGAAGTAGCGGGACCCACAGTTCTACCTACGAGCATACGTGTTGATATGTGATTGAAAAAAATATGCTGTTCGATGGAAGTTAATGCATATTTGATTTAGCCCCTCATATACAAGGCTTATTTAAAAATCCTCGCAAAATCGAGAGCGAAATTCTGCTTCGAGTGGGAGATAGTAGCCGAAGGTAGCCGGGGAGGGAGATGTACGCTGGAGCGGCGGAGATGCAAAACTTCCGGCCTATGGACGGCGAGCTCCGGCGATGGTTTCCCGGTGATTTCGGCGGCTATGACTCTACTATGGTACTTTCTTGCACTGGTCTTCTTCTAGATTGCCTTTGGCCCTTGCTGCAATTTAATAAACTGGGAGGGAAATTAGTGGTGGCGAAAACTTGATCGCTTGTTGGCGGCGTTGGTAATTAGGTCTACCGGAAGGGAAGATTGGTTTGGGTGGAAAGGGTGGAACGCCACCCCAAAAGACAAATAANGGCTATGACTCTACTATGGTACTTTCTTGCACTGGTCTTCTTCTAGATTGCCTTTGGCCCTTGCTGCAATTTGATAAACTGGGAGGGAAATTAGTGGTGGCCAAAACTTGATCGCTTGTTGGCGGCGTTGGTCATTAGGTCTCCCGGAAGGGAAGATTGGTTTGGGTGGAAAGGGTGGAACGCCTTGTTGTTTCGGGTGCCTAAAGAAATAGCCTGGGAAGGGGGGTTCTGATCAATCGATTGGTTAGCATGTATGAAGTTTTATTTCATGTTAAGTTGAAAAATTATGAGTTTTTGTGAGTGTAGCATGTGTTAGTTTGATATTCTTTACCCCTGAGGAAGGGAGTCGGGGTGGATGAATCCAATATAGTAATCCGGCATTTGCATGAAATCTGAATCGCCTCTCTTTTTAGATTCTTGTATCATATTAATGTCTTCTTTTTAGATTCTTGTATCATATTAATGTCTTGTTTTGTGAGTTGTTTATATTAAACGAATACAGTATAAATTCTGCTGTCTGCATCGAATCATTAATGCTTGACGTTATTCATACGTTAGAAGAAGATGGTATTGGATGACTGCTAACTCTTGGATGCTTCATTTGTTTTTTTTTTTTTTTNAACGAATACAGTATAAATTCTGCTGTCTGCATCGAATCATTAATGCTTGACGTTATTCATACGTTAGAAGAATATGGTATTGGATGACTCTTGGATGCTTCATTTGTTTTTTTTTTCCTCCATTTGTTTGAGTACCTTTTATTATACAGAGAGACATCACTACTATATTGACGCAGTAATCCTAGAACCTATTTGTAGAATTTGAATTTGTCCCTACTTACAGAATTCATGAGATCTTGACTGAATCCAGAACAAGAAGAAAGTTGGGAAAGTAGAAAAGGAGAATTTGGGTGAACCAAAAAGAGGTAAAAGATGGAGGATTCACACTGTTTTAGGGCTTCTAGAAGGTGTTTAAGAAGTGGATCTAGCGGGGAGTTGATTGGGGAAGAGCAAAGGTTGACGACGATTGGAAGTGGGAGGGCTGCTGAATCTGCTGATGGACAGCAAATTAGAGTAGTTCAGCTGCTGACCGGACTATGAACAATGATCAAACGGTAAAACAACAAAGTATGGGGACCGAGGAGGATCTACCACCTATTTTTGGGCAAGCTACATAAATCACTTGCAAAAGTAAGAGGCTAGCACTCCCGAAGCAGAAATGAAATAAAAGTCTCCAAAANTGTTTGAGTACCTTTTATTATACAGAGAGACATCACTACTATATTGACGCAGTAATCCTAGAACCTATTTGTTGAATTTGAATTTGTCCCTACTTACAGAATTCATGAGATTGACTGAATCCAGAACAAGAAGAAAGTTGGGAAAGTAGAAAAGGAGAATTTGGGTGAACCAAAAAGAGGTAAAAGATGGAGGATTCACACTGTTTTAGGGCTTCTAGAAGGTGTTTAAGAAGTGGATCTAGTGGGGAGTTGATTGGGGAAGAGCAAAGGTTGATGACGATTGGAAGTGGGAGGGCTGCTGAATCTGCTGATGGACAGCAAATTAGAGTAGTTCATGAACAGTGATCAAACAGTAAAACAACAAAGTATGGGGACCGAGGAGGATCCACCACCTATTTTTGGGCAAGCTACATAAATCACTTGCAAAAGGAAGAGGCTAGCACTCCCAAAGCAGAAATGAAATAAAAGTCTCCAAAATTTGTAAAATCAGAACTGGAAATCTAAACAGCCAAAATCCAACAGATATAAAAATCTCCTAATAGAAAATAGCCGAATTAAAGAATAGAGAAATAAGAAAGAATTAGAAAAGGCAGGAACGAAAGAACGGAACTCGTTGAGAACAAAAAAAAATCTTGGGCAATATGTTACCTCGGCGAATGCTGGATTCTCGTGTCGCGGAACATCAGAAATATCCTGAGTCCAGTGTCATGATTTTTATAACTTTAGTAAAAAATATAGAGTTAAATCCCCTTTGTTAATGTGATCCTTTGATCCTGTATTTATAAGATTTTTTAGCACAATAAGGGAGGCTATATTTTAATTTACATGACAAATTTTATAAACAGATGGACTTGGTGATTAGACTATGCGTATGTTGCCCCCAACATGTGCTTGGGTGGTCCTGCCTATTGGAGAAAGCCACTCTTGAATGAATGATTTCTTTTACTCCCTTGGACAAGTGCCTTTGGGGCAGCAAGTTCTCTTTTATATATATATATATATATATATTCAAGTGTGCACCTTCTACGCTTAGACCCTCTGATATGTTGAGCTCTTTTTGTGCAAGTGGCTTTTAAGGTCCATGGTAAGCGATATTTAGGAGCTTAAATCATTTGATTTAGGTGAGTGGCTTTTATGTTTGGATTACCTGAGCGAGGAGAGTGCCCTATGAGCCTTGGGTTTAATTTAGTAACTTGAGTGAGTGACCATTGAAGGGCTTGAGGCAGGCTACCTTTTGAACCTCACATCCTTGAATCCTGATGAGTTCACCAAGTCTCCCGAACTTTAAACCGAATTGTATATCTGGATATAAATTTAGATTTTTTATCATTTTTTATCTTTGGAGAGTGGTTTGAAAAAAAAAGAAAGAGAATTAGTTGAAATATTTATTTATTATTATCATAAATCTTTGGATCAATTAAAGAGAAATTGACAAGCTTCACCATCCTAGTAGATTTATCATGTTTGAAATGATCCTCATATTTAATACTTAAATAATGAAATTGATGTTATTGGTATGTATATGGGTGCCTGTATTCATCTATAAATATCAAAATGTCTCTTCTATTCGCAACCTTAAGTTTCTCTTTTCTTTATTTAGGCTACTTTTATTTGTTTATGATGGTTGAGTCATTTTCTGTCACACTCTAAGTTCGGAAGGTGTTACACTCTGAGTCCGAAAGTTGATACACCCTGGGTCCGGAAGATGGTACACCNCCTCAGAACTTTATCGCCCAGGCTCAGGATTATCAAACTGTGAGCCTTGTCCAGCATGCCGATCTTCTCCTTCTCGGTCATGTCGGCCGGCAATGCCGCCGACCCTTGCAAGGCTTCTGCAACACCCTGTTGAACCAATAGAGCTCTCATCTTTACTCTCCATAGGCCGAAGTCGTTCTTCCCATTGAATTTCTCAATGTCGAATTTGACGGATCTCATTGTCGTGCTAGGATTTCTTCCAAATGAATTCTACCTGCTGCCCTTCCAAGAACTAGACTGAAATCACCAAAATGTTGTACTATTGTATAACAACCAAAAGTTTTCAGCCTAAACTTGTCTTATAACGCCTTGCTATCCAAAAAATTCTCACCAAATTTCTTATCTTCTCCCAGTGAACTCCACTGCCTTCGTCAATTGAAACGGAGAGCTCTGATCCCTTCTGGCAGAGATCACACCTGTTCACCGGAGAAAACTTCCTGTTCTATGCTCGCGCCTCCTTTCCGCAGGCACTCCTCTGCGTCTCACATGAGAATAGCTGCCTCTCCAGAGCCGTCGCGCCTCGCCAAACTGCTCAGGTCGTCCTGCTTCGCGAACTCCCAAACAGAGAACTCCCCGAACCCTTCTCTGCGCGATCTTCACCTCTTCCCTCTGGCCGAGCTGCTCGCAAGACCGAAATCCTTTGTTGGCAGCTCTGTCGCAAATTTTCGGCCCTCGCTCGATGACTGTTCCTCCTTCTCGCCAAACCGCACAACCTGCGGTGCGAATCCAGTCGATCAAAGCTTTCACTGCTCACCGAATCTGTCGCGATTCGGCTACCTGCGACACGATCCGCTTGCTCCTCTGTTCGTGAATGTCGAACTCATCTTCTTCGTCGCTGGCAGCGAACACCTTTAAGCGGACACCTCTAACCAAGAAGTATGGATCTTCCCACAGACGACGCCAATTGTTGTGAGATATGTACTTCCTGGCATAGAAATGAGACGAAAAAGAACACAAGCAAACACAGATCGTTTACGTGGTTCGATCCAACTGGATCTACGTCCACGGGAGGGAATCAATCAAATATTTCACTAAGGCAAAAGAAATGGAGAATACATAGCTTATACATAGAGATGAGCCCTCATCTTCCTTCTACGACCTCCCTCTCAAGCGACACCTTGATACAAGGCCTCAAGATGCTCTCCTCCTCTCTAGCTCTCTAGCTATTCTCTCCTCCTTCGTGGTAGCTTAAGGTCTCTTCTCTTGCTCCTCCTAAGCCTCACACCCTTAAGATTTCTTCCATTTTTCTCCTAGGCCTCACACCCTCTCTATTTATAGAAGCAAGAGAGTGGTTGGTGGGAGGTAGGTGAGCGGTAGGTGAGCGGTAGGTGAACGGTAGGTGAGATGTGGTAGGTGAGCGGTACCACATTACAAACGTGCCCTTTTACCTTAGTTCATTAATTGGGGGTCAAAATAACAGAATTAAATATCCTTTGTTAATGTGATCCTTTGATCCTGTATTTATAAGATTTTTTAGCACAATAAGGGAGGCTATATTTTAATTTACATGACAGCTTTTATAAAAAGATGGGCTTGGTGATTAGACTATGCGTATGTTGCCCTTAAGCTTGGGAGGTCCCGTCTATTGGAGAAAGCCACTCTTGAATGAATGATTTCTTTTACTCCCTTGGACAAGTGCCTTTGGGGCAGCAAGTTCTCTCTTATTTCTCTCTCTCTCTCTCTCTCTCTCTCTCTCTCTCTCTCTCTTTATATATATATTCAAGTGTGCACCTTCTAAGCTTAGACTCTCTGATATGTTGAGCTATTTTTGGGCAAGTGGCTTTTAAGGTCCATGGTAAGCGATATTTAGGAGCTTAAATCATTTGATTTAGGTGAGTGGCTTTTATGTTTGGATTATCTGAGCGAGGAGCCTATGAGCCTTGGGTAATTTAGTAACTTGAGTGAGTGACCATTGAAGGGCTTGAGGCAGGCTACCTTTTGAACCTCACATCCTTGAATCCTGACGAGTTCACCAAGTCTCCCAAACTTTAAACCGAATTGTATATCTGGATATAAATTTATATTTTTTATCATTTTGTATCTTTGGAGAGTGGCTTGAAAAAAAAAGAGAGAATTAGTTGAAATATTTATTTATTATTATCATAAATTTTTGGATCAACNAGCGATATTTAGGAGCTTAAATCATTTGATTTAGGTGAGTGGCTTTTATGTTTGGATTACCTGAGCGAGGAGAGTGCCCTATGAGCCTTGGGTTTAATTTAGTAACTTGAGTGAGTGACCATTGAAGGGCTTGAGGCAGGCTACCTTTTGAACCTCACATCCTTGAATCCTGATGAGTTCACCAAGTCTCCCGAACTTTAAACCGAATTGTATATCTGGATATAAATTTAGATTTTTTATCATTTTTTATCTTTGGAGAGTGGTTTGAAAAAAAAAGAAAGAGAATTAGTTGAAATATTTATTTATTATTATCATAAATCTTTGGATCAATTAAAGAGAAATTGACAAGCTTCACCATCCTAGTAGATTTATCATGTTTGAAATGATCCTCATATTTAATACTTAAATAATGAAATTGATGTTATTGGTATGTATATGGGTGCCTGNATTGAAGGGCTTGAGGCAGGCTACCTTTTGAACCTCACATCCTTGAATCCTGACGAGTTCACCAAGTCTCCCGAACTTTAAACTGAATTGTATATCTGGATATAAATTTATATTTTTTATCATTTTGTATCTTTGGAGAGTGGTTTGAAAAAAAACAGAGAGAGAATTAGTTGAAATATTTATTTATTATTATCATAAATTTTTGGATCAATTAAAGAGAAATTGACAAGCTTCACCATCCTAGTAGATTTATTATGTTTGAAATAATCCTCATATTTAATACTTAAATAATGAAATTGATGTTATTGGTATGTATATGGGTGACTTTATTCATCTATAAATATCAAAATGTCTTTTCTATTCGCAACCTTAAGTTTCTCTTTTCTTTATTTAGGCTACTTTTATTTTTTTATGATGGTTGAGTCATTTTCTGTCACGCCCCAAGTTTGGAAGGTAATACACTCCGAGTCTGAAAGTTGATAAACCCTGGGTCCGGAAGATGGTACACCCTGACAACGGAGCATTTGATGAAATGAATTGAATATGTTTTGAATTCTCAAGAGAAAAATAATATGCAAGTAAACAAACTAATGGAATGTAAATTATATTCTATAAATAAGAGTGCAACGTATTTAACTAAAAAGAAAACAAAACTGAATTGACAATAAGAGAAACAACTACCTAAATCCCAAAAAGGGAAAGACAATGAAACTAAAATAAATACTGAAAATATCTAAAAGAAGTATTATAGAATTGGAAGGTCTGATCCTGTGTGACATACTCTACTAGTCGCTAAAGAGAATTTGTCATACAAAAATATCAATGAGTTGGTTTAATAAATCAAACTCAGTAAATAACTACTATTTATTAAAACATAAATGACAAAGATTTGAGACATGCAGTATGAACAAAAAAATTTAAAAAAAAAATTGNAACTGAATTGACAATAAGAGAAACAACTACCTAAATCCCAAAAAGGGAAAGACAATGAAACTAAAATAAATATTGAAAATATCTAAAAGAAGTATTATAGAATTGGAAGGTCTGATCCTATGTGACATACTCTGCTAGTCGCTAAAGAGAATTTGTCGTACAAAAATATCAATGAGTGAGTTTAATAAATCAAACTCAGTAAATAACTACTATTTATTAAAACATAAATGACAAAGAACTGAGACATGCAGTTTGAACAAAAAAAATTAAAAAAATTTTACTATTTGCATATATAACATCATAAGACAATAAAAATATGATAAACAAAATATGCCAATTTTTTTAAAAACATGCAATTATTTCACATCCAATCAAGTCTTACCAATAAATAACTTAATAGTTATTTATTGTTTAATTTTTATTTATGTTTATATAGTCGGTTTTAACATGCGCTTTGAAACCAGGATTGTCGATACAAACCTAAGGAAACCCAATTATTTTTTGTAGATTCGTCACTCTGTGGGCCTGTTGACCTGGCTAGTCAATATCTGAAATGATTCTACCAACCTACATCCACTGTATACAAGCTTTCTACATTTTTTAACAAGTAAAATATATATGAAATATGCTACTTTTCTCAAAATGGTGATATCACAAATCTATGTGCAATTCATTAGTGTAAAGTGTTGGAAAAGGTTTAACTATAATTACAGAATTTAATCAAATATAAAGGGTGCAGCTATAAAATAAGATAGTTAATTACTTCATTATAAGTAATAAATTAAGCTATATCACGTGTTAAATAAGAAATTAAAATGGAGGAGCAAGGTTATGACTGAAAATTCTATAAAATAACTATGAATCAAGTACAAACAATAAAAATAGCGCTCATAACTAGGAATGTAGTTGCTTACCTTCACNAGTAAAATATATATGAAATATGCTACTTTTCTCAAACTGGTGATATGACAAATCTATGTGCAATTCATTAGTTTAAAGTGTTGGAAAAGGTTTAACCATAATTACATAATTTAATCAAATATAAAGGGTGCATCTATAAAATAAGACAGTTAATTACTTCATTATAAGTAATAAATTAAGCTATAGCACGTGTTAAATAAGAAATTAAAATGAAGGAGCAAGGTTATGACTGCAAATCCTATAAAATAACTATGAATCAAGTACAAACAACAAAAATAGCGCTCATAACTAGGAATGTAGTTGCTTACCTTCATACCCGTGATCAAGGTGCTTGTCGACCATGCATTTTCTAGAATACCTGTGTTGAGCATGGTTGTTAAGATGGTGGCTCCGGCTCATGTAATTTTGGTTTTTAAAGAAATAGAAGTGATGTTGTAAACTTATATTTTATTTAAAAGTGGGCCCAATGAGTGTTTTAGATCCTTCATTGAAAGAAGGTTAAGCAGCAACAAGTTGTCCCTAAAGGTAAGGCCAATAAATTCCATTAGAAATTGTTTCTTAGGGGTGTTATAATTAGCCATGCCAAGTGGGCTTACGGTGGACATGTTTTGTACTAGGCTTTTAAGTCATCAACCAATAGAATCAAAGGTTGCGGCTCTCACAAGTTTGTCCTTTGACTTTTATCCTCTTGTAAAAGATTTATAGTTGTGACTTATCAAGGTTCCGCGTATTTTTTGGAGTTGAGAGTTTTTTCTTCATAGCTTTTCAATTAATACATTAGAGGCAACTTCAATGAGGCAGCTTGAAGATAATATTGGTGAGGATGTTGTCAAAATGTTTGGAGTCATTTGCCTAGGGCGACACGGGACTTTTGTACCATCACTCCATTGGCTCTTGAAAATCTTCGCTTTACAATTTGACGGTTGGGGTTATTGAGTAATGGTCTTCTTTGAATTCTATGCAGAAGCATGTGCATCTTCTTGAAGTTCAACTTTTCGATGCTAGGACAAGTATTAAGGAAAGAGAAGGCTCGCTTTTTTTTTTTTGGAAAAAAATGATGTGCTTTTCCACCTCTCTTAATAAAGTTATCATCTTCATCTATCAAGCGGTTCAAGATTTAAAGGTCAATCTATGACCATTCACTGATTCTTGGAATCCTCTTGGTCAAGTCAGTTTTTTTGGTATTTTCTTCCCTTAGAACTCAAGGTTATCTAATATTTTAGCGAGAGAAGTTAAATTAGTTGTTTACTCTTATAGAAAAGAGGGCTAGGGTATGTACAGGCATGCAANTTTTTTTTTTTTTTTTTGGTTTTTTTATTAAATCAAGGAATGAATAATTTTGGTAAAAGTTTATCTCGCTTTTCTATATTTTTGAGTGTTACATTATTAGCCTTTACTTAAACTTAGTAACTACGATTTTAATAGCAATACAANGGCCATTTATATTAAGCTTCTAGAGTTTCAAATGATTAATCAAAATAAAAATTAGGTTTTCCCACGTTTATAGTAACAACCATTGCTCAAAGTTTGTGTGATTATCATTCGTAATTTGATTTTAAACAACTTGCAACCGCTTTTAAATATTTTTAGATTTCAATCTCTATAGAGTCGCCAGAATCTGTCGGCGCTTAAAAGGGGAAAAAGAGTTGAATGTTTGGGGGTCGCCCGTAAGAAGCTGTCGATCGCCGGAATCGAAATCCCGTCGCCCGCTTCGGAAGGCCCTTTTAATTTACGTATATATATATATATA
>JXCR01007243.1:79663-105251 GCA_002079205.1 Phalaenopsis hybrid cultivar | reverse complement strand
CTCTCTCTCTCTCTCTCTCCCTCTCTCTCTCTCTCAAACTAATTTTAAGTGTTGTATCTCATTAAAATAACTTTTATATATTCTCTTTTTGCTCCTCTCAAGAAGCTGGTCTCATACTCAGGAGCATGGTTTTAATATTTGATTCATCTCGAATAGTGAATATTTCATTTCAGCTATCCTTGAAGTGGACTTTGACTCTCAGCTAAACCACTATAAATCTTATCTCACTTGTTGTGATTTTACGTCTCTTTGTAGTGCAATCTAAGTATAGTACTTCTGTAATTTCTCACTTTTGAACTATTTTGTATTTGTGCTCTTTCTCAATCTCTTAGGACAACGAGACCATTTATGGGGTTATTTGTAGAGGTGAGTGTAGAGTGTAGGTTAATTCTTTTGCTGAGATGAATGATGGAAGGAGGGGATAATTACTCTCTGAGATTTGTGTTGGATAAAAATACCTATGAATGAAGGTTCCAAGGAATCAGAGGGTTTAATAAGGTAGATCACTCATCTTTGAGATTGTTGTCAAACTATGTTATCCTTTGGTTTAATGAATGAACAGATGGAGCTAGGTTTTGATATCATGTTATTGGAGATTGAAATCTGGCTTTTGAATGACTTTAAGGTCGATTTTGGTTGATTTGAGTTGCACTGTTGAACTTTGATTGAAGTGAAAAGATTAGAGCTTGAATCTAAGGATTTGATAATAGGGCCTTCATGCATCTTGAAGTGATCTGAAAGTGCTAATCTTGAAGTATCATTATTTCAACTTGCCCCCGCTGCCCAAAGAGCATGGAAGACGGACAAGATTAATCATTACTTTATTATTTTANAGATGTGTATAAGAGAGAGCTCTCTCTCTCTCTCTCTCTCTCTCTCTCTCTCTCTCTCTCTCTCTCTCTCTCTCTCTCTCTCTCTCTCTCTCTCTCTCTCTCTCTCTCAAACTAATTTTAAGTGTTGTATCTCATTAAAATAACTTTTATATTTTCTCCTTTTGCTCCTCTCAAGAAGCTGGTCTCATACTCGGGAGCATGGTTTTAATTTTTGATTCATCTCGAATAGTGAATATTTCATTTCAGCTATCCTTGAAGTGGATTTTGACTGNACAGACCCATCATTTTCCTGTTGCAGTGTCTCAAACCAGTCTTTGTGAGGACACATGTGGAAAGAACACCCTAAGTCGAGGATCCACTCATTACTAGATTCAGATTCTGTGATCATCAGGGCCTCAGCAGAATCGTAGTTATCAGAGGTTACGCTTGCTTCTCCTGATTCTTCTGACTCTTCTTGGTACTTATTCTTCTTGTCTGGGCAGTTCCTCTTGAAATGTCCGTCCTGGTGACAATGATAGCACTTGAAAGATCTCTTTGATGACTGATTTCCGCCATCCTTACTTGACCTTGATCTGTATTGACAATTTATTGAATCTTTTCTGTCTGATCTTCCTCTGACAATAAGACTGTTTCCGCTGACTTCCTTGTCCCNGATCTTCCTCTGACAATAAGACTGTCTCCGCTGACTTCCTTGTCCCTATCATGCTTCCTCTGAAGTTCTTTGGCTCTAATCAGAGATTGAACCTCCTCCAGAGTAATAGTTTGCACCCTTCCATAGAGCATCGCATCCTTGAAATGCTCGTATCTCTTAGGAATAGAGTTTAGCAACAACAGTGTCTTGTCCTCATCGTCCTTCTTGACGTCGATGTTCTCGAGGTCATCGATGATCTTGTTGAACTCGTCGATCTGCTCTAAGACGANTATAAATATCAAAATGTCTCTTCTATTCGCAACCTTAAGTTTC
Organism: Phalaenopsis hybrid cultivar; assembly: GCA_002079205.1. Lineage (NCBI taxonomy): Eukaryota > Viridiplantae > Streptophyta > Magnoliopsida > Asparagales > Orchidaceae > Phalaenopsis > Phalaenopsis hybrid cultivar. The sequence goes on along the minus strand of JXCR01007243.1, from coordinate 103,454 downwards.
TCTTTTCTTTATTTAGGCTACTTTTATTTGTTTATGATGGTTGAGTCATTTTCTGTCACACTCTAAGTTCGGAAGGTGTTACACTCTGAGTCCGAAAGTTGATACACCCTGGGTCCGGAAGATGGTACACCCTGACAACAGAGCATTTGATGAAATGAATTGAATATGTTTTGAATTCTCAAGAGAAAAATAATATGCAAGTAAAAAAACTAATGGAATGTAAATTATATTCTATAAATAAGAGTGCAACTTATTTAACTAAAAAGAAAATAAAACTGAATTGACAATAAAAGAAATAACTACCTAAATCCCAAAAAGGGGAAGACAAGGAAACTAAAATAAATACTGAAAATACCTAAAAGAAGTATTATAGAATTGGAAGGTCTGATCCTGTGTGACATGCTCTGTTAGTCGCTAAAGAGAATTTGTCATACAAAAATATCAATGAGTAAGTTTAATAAATCAAACTCAGTAAATAACTACTATTTATTAAAACATAAATGACAAAGAACTGATACATGCAGTATGAACAAAAAAATTTAAAAAAAAATTACTATTTGCATATATAACATCATAAGACAATAAAAATATGATAAACAAAATATGCCAATTTTTTTTAAGAAACATGTAATTATTTCACATCCAATCAAGTCTTACCAATAAATAACTTAATAGTTATTTATTGTTTAACTTTTATTTATATTTATATAGTCGGTTTTAACAGACGCTCTGAAACCAGGATTGTCGATACAAACCTAAGGAAACCCAATGATTTTTTGTAGATTCGTTACTCTGTGGGTCTGTTGACCTGGCTAGTCAATATCTGAAATGATTCTACCAACCTACATCCACTGCATACAAGCTTTCTACATTTTTTAACAAGTAAAATATATATGAAATATGCTACTTTTCTCAAACTGGTGATATGACAAATCTATGTGCAATTCATTAGTGTAAAGTGTTGAAAAACGTAAGACCATAATTACATAATTTAATCAAATATAAAGGGTGCAACTATAAAATAAGATAGTTAATTACTTCATTATAAGTAATAAATAAGGCTATAACATGTGTTAAATAGGAAATTAAAATGAAGGAGCAAGGTTATGACTGAAAATACTATAAAATAACTATGAATCAAGTACAAACAGCAAAAATAGCACTCATAACTAGGAATGTAGTTGCTTACCTTCAGACCCATGATCAAGGTGCTTGTCGACCATGCATTGTCTAGAATACCTGTGTTGAGCATGGTTGTTAAGATGGTAGCTCCGGCTCATGTAATTCTGGTTTTCAAAGAAATAGAAGTGATGTTGTAAACTTATATTTTATTTAAAAGTGGGCCCAATGAGTGTTTCAGATCCTTCATTGAAAGAAGGTTAAGCAGCAACAAGTTGTCCCTAAAGGTAAGGCCAATAAATTCCATTAGAAAATGTTTCTTCGGGGTGTTATAATTATCCATGCCAAGTGGGCTTACGGTGCACGTGTTTTGTACTAGGCTTTTAGGTCATCGACCAATAGAATCAAAGGTTGCGGCTCTCACAAGTTTTTCCTTTGACTTTTATCCTCTTGTAAAAGATTTATAGTTGTGACTTATCAAGGTTCCACGTATTTTTTGGAGTTGAGAGTTTTTGCTTCATAGCTTTTCAATTAATATATTAGAGGCAACTTCAATGAGGCAGCTTGAAGATAATATGGGTGAGGATGTTGTCAAAATATTTGGAGTCCTTTCTAGTAATAATGGAGAATGTAAGTGCCTAGGGCGACACGGGACTCGTGTACTGTCACTCCATTGGCTCTTGAAAATTTTCGCCAATTTGACGGTTGGGGTTATTGACTAATGGTCTTCTTTGAATTCTATGCAGAAGCATGTGCATGTTCTTGAAGTTCAACTCCTCGATGCTAGGGCAAGTATTAAGGAAAGAGAAGGCTCACTTTTTTTTTTTGGAAAAAATTTATGGCTTTTCCACCTCTCTTAATGAAGTTAACATCTCCATCCATCAAGTGGTTCAAGATTTAAAGGTCAATCTATGACCACTCACTGATTCTTGGAATCCTCTTGGTCAAGTCAATTTTTTGGTATTTTCTTCCCTTAGAACTCATGGTTATTTAATATTTTAGTGAGAGAAGTTAACTTGGTTGCTTACTCTTATAGAAAAGAGGGCTAGGGTATGTATGGGCATGCAAGCATTCAAATTAACCCAATCCATTAATAGGCCATTTATATTAAGCTTCTAGAGTTTCAAATGATTAATCAAAATAAAAATTAGGTTTTCCCACGTTTATATTAACAACCATTGCTCAAAGTTTGTGTGATTATCATTCGTGATTTGATTTTAAACAACTTGCAACCGCTTTTAAATATTTTTAGATTTCAATCTCTATAGAGGCACGCAAACTATGGAGGCCATCAATGTAATTTTGCAGAGATCCCAAACCCTTATGGGGACTCTTTTTAATTATTTTTCTTGTGTGTAAAGCTTTTGAATTTTTACAGGGCATTGTAACACTTTATGAAGATCTGCAATGACTTTGTAGATACACGTAAACATATATGGAGGTTTGTTTTACCTAAATAATATTTATCATTTTTACATAAGATTATAATTATATTCATTAAAATATATATGTTAATGATTGTAAGTAAGGTCCTGAATAATATTAAGAAGTACTATATCTTATTGAAGACATAAATTAATGCTTGACTACGTGATACCTAATTGTTCTTGTGCTAAATTGAATTAGTCCTCGTGTGCTTGTTTGTTCCAAACTCCTTTGATATTTTGTGTTATGTGCCTTTAACACATAATGGCCACAGCATGCTCAACATATTTTCCTATACTAAAGCACAGGTCTTCATGTGTTTTGTCTTGGTGTTGTATAGCAAACACTTAATTTAAGATTCATTATTTTTCAATTTCTAAATGTAATTTGTGATCCTTAAAATCTATAAGATACATGGGCTCAAGGGACCAACGGTTTCATCCTATCCCACAAGCACAAAAGTAAGAATGTTGACATGTTGATTTGGATGACCAATTTCTTTTGGTATATACTGATTTAATAAGTGCATATCAATTGCTCTTTTCCTTTGAATATTTTGTACTTAAACCCACAAATACTTAAAGTTTTAGGCTATAGGGTTTTCTGATATCGGGTCTAAATTTTATTTTCTAAACCCGCAATCACTCCAGGGATATCAACACAAATATCTTCTCAAAGTTATGAAGTGAGATATTATGAGCTATGTATGCAATGAGTTGGGGGTGATGTTTTTACATATGATATTTGAATTCAAAAAGGAGTGTTTTGACTCGACTTTGCTTGTAGGAAGCTTTCTTTAATGTTAGGTTGGTTTTTGTTTTTGAAGTTACACTTGTATGAGTGTGCTTAGCAAGTCAAATTTTGTTGTCACGTCTTAATGATGAATGGATCAAAACTTAGCATAGGCCCTTATGATTTGTGGGTCATCTGCGTTGTGGGCTAGTTTTTGGTGTTGAATGGGGATAGGCCTTGGTTTAAAATCATCGAGTTAGTTTACAATCCATTTTCTGCAGGCTAAAATATAACCAAAACTTGCGTTGGTTGCATTTATGAGTTCGTTCTTGCATTGTTTTCCGCCTATTTTAAACCTATTTTGATGGATAAATCACCATATTTTTGAGTTTTTGCTGTGTGCTCTATTTCTACACTTGCACTAAGGAGGCAATAAAGATAGAATTTAGGTTGGCACTAATACAAGATTTTTATGCTCTTGGCCCATCGATTGATGGCCTTGGCCCAGACCCATATGTTTTGTGAGTTGTCTGCTTCATTGGTCGGACATTGGTGTTTTTTTTTTAATTTTAGGCCACATGGTTGGCTCATTGGTCTATTTTGTGGCCTATCGTGTTGGTCATGAGGCTACCATAACTTTTATTTGTGACATTTTGGTCTTGTTCTTGCAAGATTTAAGCTCCTTTTAGTCCCATTTGATACTAAAATCATTGTATTGAGGGACATTGGTATTGGGCCTATGCAAACGTCTTTGTTAGGGGGGCACTAAAAAGTTGTGGTCATGGATTCATAGTCGCATGAGTTTGCATGCTTGTGGTCCAGTCCACTCATTTGCGGGCTTGGCTTTGACCAAAACCCATATGATCTCTGGTTTTCTGCTTTGCGGGCTACATTTTGGAGTTGAATATACCCTTAAATTCAATCCATTAGTTCATTTAGTGGTTTATATCCTATGAACAACAATTCAACCAAGGCCCATATGGGTAGCCTTTGAGAGCTTGTTCTTGTTTGATTGGAACTATTATTGGCCTTTTTGAACAATCCCCATTTTGTTAGGGGCAATGGTGGACGATGTGCTTGTGGAAGTAGTTGCATCGATGATCATTAAAGGAGATTTTGAACTTTCTCTATGGGTTTCAATCGTCTGCTAATAGTTATAGGAGCTAGAGTTATGAAAAGGTTGTGAAGTTACTAGATTAGTTATTATAATAAAAGCTTATTAAAGGTTTAAGGCTCTTATTATCTGGCTCTCCCTCTCTCTCTCTCTCTCTCTCTCTCTCTCTCTCTCTCTTTCTCTCTCTCTCTCTTTCTCTCTCTCTCTCTTTCTCAAACTAATTTAGTGTTGTATCTCATTAAAATAACTTTTATATATTCTCTTTTTGCTCCTCTCAAGAAGCTAGTCTCATACTCGGGAGCATGGTTTTAATATTTGATTCATCTCGAATAGTGAATATTTCATCTCAGCTATCCTTGAAGTGGATTTTGACTCTCAGCTAAACCACTATAAATCTTATCTCACTTGTTGTGATTTTACGTCTCTTTGTAGTGCAATCTAAGTATAGTACTTCTGTAATTTCTCACTTTTGAACTATTTTGTATTTGTGCTCTTTCTCAATCTCTTAGGACAACGAGACCATTTATGGGGTTATTTGTAGAGGTGAGTGTAGAGTGTAGGTTAATTCTTTTGCTGATATGAATGATGGAAGGAGGGGATAATTACTCTCTGAGATTTGTGTTGGATGAAAATACCTATGAATGAAGGTTCCAAGGAATCAGAGGGTTTAATAAGGGAGATCACTCATCTTTGAGATTGGTGTCAAACTATGTTATCCTTTGGTTTAATGAATGAACAGATGGAGCTAGGCTTTGATATCATGTTATTGGAGATTGAAATCTGGCTTTTGAATGACTTTAAGGTCGATTTTAGTTGATTTGAGTTGCACTGTTGAACTTTGATTGAAGTGAAAAGATTAGAGCTTGAATCTAAGGATTTGATAATAGGGCCTTCATGCATCTTGAAGTGATCTGAAAGTGCTAATCTTGAAGTATCATTGTTTCAACTTGTCCCCGCTGCCCAAAGAGCATGGAAGACGGACAAGATTAATCATTACTTTATTTTTTTATTTGGGCATATCGGTACTATTGGCTAAGATATGAGAGTTATTCATGGAGAAGAAGTTATAGACATGATCTAGCAGTGCGATATCATTTCTCAAAACATTCTGATTTATTTTCCATGCATATCTTGAAATTAAATTAAAATTTAAATAAATGAAGGCTTATAGATGAACAGGGCATATANGTGCGATATCATTTCTCAAAACATTCTGATTTATTTTCCATGTATATCTTGAAATTAAATTAAAATTTAAATGAATGAAGGCTTATTGATGAACAGAGCATATGNGTGCGATATCATTTCTCAAAACATTCTGATTTATTTTCCATGTATATCTTGAAATTAAATTAAAATTTAAATAAATGAAGGCTTATAGATGAACAGGGCATATGAATGTCATTATAGATGTTAAAATCCTTAAATTCTGATTTCAGAGTTCTTTCTGACTATTTTTAGGCTAGTTTTCTCATTTTTCACCTTCATTTTATTGTTCCATTTGCATGTCCTTGTAGAAATATTCAGCATTAATTTGACTTTATAGCAGGCACCTCTAATGATTAATTTACTTTTATAACACTTTTTTTTTCCTTTGTTGGGGCAGGGGGGAAGACACCTTTTTTATTCTGTTATGCTATCCTTTTAGTGTTCTTCAACATATTGCTACCTTTTCCAGTTGTTCTGAATTTTCTNGGGGGGGGGTTGATACTTTTTTTATTTTGTTATGCTATCCTTTTAGTGTTCTTCAACATATTGCTACCTTTTCCAGTTATTTATTAATTTTCTAAAGCATGCTTGAAATACAACCTTTACTTCTTTGCCAATTTATCTTCGAGGACAACCAAAAATGCTGTCTATATGGTTCATATTGCTACCTTTTCCAGTTGTGANGGGGGTGTGACACCTTGTTTATTTTGTTATGCTATCCTTTTAGTGTTCTTCAACATATTGCTACCTTTTCCTGTTATTTATTAATTTTCTAAAGCATGCTTGTAATACAACCTTTACTTCTTTGCCAACTTATCTTCGAGGACAACCAAAAATGTTGTCTATATGGTTCATATTGCTACCTTTCCCAGTTGTGAATTTTCTAAAGCATGCTTGAAATGCTTTAGAAAATCCTGTGAATTTAATTGACTGTAGCCCAGTCGGTACGTCCCCTTTGCTTCACTTGGGGGGGTTGGGATCAAATCCTGTGCAAGACAAATATATATATATATATATTCCCCACGTAGTGGGATTAAGGCTTTGTTGTTGTTGTTGTTTTTGTATGCTTGAAATGCAAGTTTATTTCATTGCCAAACTATCTTCCGGAACAACCAAAAATGTGGTCTATTTGGTTCATTTAGTTTGTGCAGCATAGACTAGTCTCATATGTTGACCGTCTGATTTCAAAGGTAAAACCCAAATAAGCAGGACATTTGAAAAATAACCAACTCTTTAATCTAATATCCCATTCTTCACTTCTTTTTTATTTTTTTTTTTTTGTAATTGATTGTATAAAAAAGAAAACTGTGGCAATTACATAGTNGGAACAACCAAAAATGTGGTCTATTTGGTTCATTTAGTTTGTGCAGCATAGACTAGTCTCATATGTTGACCGCTGATTTCAAAGGTAAAACCCAAATAAGCACGACATTTGAAAAATAACCAACTTTTTAATCTAATATCCCATTCTTCACTGCTTTTTTTTTTTTTTGAAATTGATTGTATAAAAAAAAAAACTGTGGCATTTACATAGGTGTTGATTTCATGCTTAAGTTGTACAGATTCAAAATTTCAAAAAAGTCGTATGAATTGCTCAAGGTAAGCTTTGACGAGCAGTAGAATGACTTTTATGCTTGTAATACTTCTGTCCATGATACTGGTAAGAACTGTTCGAAGAAACTGCGTTCTTTAAAAGCACTTTTGTGCCTAATAGTCAGGAGAACAAGCAAAATCTTTTTTTTTTCTGAAAAATATTCNCGTATGAATTGCTCAAGGTAAGCTTTGACAAGCAGTAGAATGACTTTTATGCTTGTAATACTTCTGTCCATGGTACTGGAAAGAACTGTTCGAAGAAACTGCGTTCTTTAAAAGCACTTTTGTGCCTAATGGTCAGGAAAACAAGCAAAATCTTTTTTTTCTGAAAAATATTTTTTGTTTTCATTTTTAATTTGTAAATATTTTATTATTTTTTATGTAGTGCAACCTGATCTATTCTGCTCCTCCATCTGAATATGATGTGGGAGATCTATTCAATGCACCAGAGCCCATCATAGAAGAGCCTATACTTGAATTAGATCCTGTTACAGCTGCAATCTGTATGATGTCAAATTGTGAAGATGTTATTTCTGCTGAGGCAATGAAGGTTGAAGACATAGAGTCTATTCGAAATGAGCATCTCTTCAGTGAAGTTTTCTATGACTGCAAAAAGGAGCTCCTGGAGAAATCAGCTATCAAAGATTCTTTTCCTGAGCCGCCAAATTATAAGTTACCTGCAGTGCATGTAGAAGATGATCCTGGCATAGAGATGGATAGTTCAGTTTCTGGAGGGCAATTGCAGAAAAGTGTTAGTTCTGGATGCTTGAAATTAACTGAGTGGACTCTGGATAGCCCTGTGAAGCTAAAGTTAGATGGATTACATGAAGTGAATCTTGAAGATGCATATGGGATAAGGAGGACATACAGTGAGGGAGATATTCATGTAAGACCATCCCTTTATTTATTTTATTTTTTTTTTAGTTTACTTTTGAAAATTTGCTTTGCCATGATTTTATGAAAACAATAACTAAAATAAACTAGCCATGTTGGATTTCAAATATGCATTTAGACATTCAAGATTCTTGTTTCTTGTTAATTAACCAAATATGTCATCATTCTTATTAGCAAAACAAGGGGCTTTGAAAACTCACCCAAGTGTTTGAGTTAGTGTCGAGTGGGAAACTATGGAGTGCTGATCTCACAATGTCTCGTCGACCGTTTCATCCTTCTGGAGCNAGTTTACTTTTGAAAATTTGCTTTGCCATGATTTTATGAAAACAATAACTAAAATAAACTAGCCATGCTGGATTTCAAATATGCATTTAGACATTCAAGATTCTTGTTTCTTGTTAATTAACCAAATATTTCATCATTCTTATTAGCAAAACAAGGGGCTTTGGAAACTCACCCAAGTGTTTGAGTTAGTATCGAGTGGGAAACTATGGAGTGCTGATCTCACAATGTCTCATCGATCGTTTCATCCTTCANATATGTCATCATTCTTATTAGCAAAACAAGGGGCTTTGAAAACTCACCCAAGTGTTTGAGTTAGTGTCGAGTCGGAAACTATGCAGTGCTGATCTCACAATGTCTCATCGACTGTTTCATCCTTCTGGAGCTCATTTCCTATAGATTTTATGTTTCATAGAACATTGAAACCAAGCATTTATTATTGACACCTTGTTTGCTCTGACTTGGGTTTATTATATAAAAAATGATGTTAATTTATTAGAATTAATTGAAAATATGACACTAAATAGGACACAATGGAGAAAAAGGATTCATGTAGCCGACCCGCTTAGTGGGATTAAGGCTTTGTTGTTGTTGTTATGTTGCTACCCCTTTTTTTAGCCTTTAGTAAGCGTTATTTGACTAAAGAATACTGTACTCTGATACTTGATTGTCATTAAAAGAATATATTTGAAGTTTTTCTTAGATTGTGGAAAGCTTCAAGTAATTGGGATGAGGTTGCTTGGGATTGCAATGGAGTGTGGATAATGACGATCTAATTCTAATGGGTATCATCAACATCACTATTTTGATTTATCTGACTTTGTGGGATTGTTGGCTTAATGACGTAACTCTGTTGACATGTGAGATTAACTTTATTTTGCATGTATGTTTTAAAAAAATTATTAAACATGAGACCTTTGATGTAGGGCCGTCCAAAAAGCTCATTGTTCACGAACAGCTTGTGTTCGGCTCGTTCGTTAAATAAACGAGTTGAACACGAACAAATTTTTTAAGCTCAAATTATAAACAAGCCGAACACAACGCTCGTGTTCGGCTCGTTTTAGCTCGAAATAAATAAATTATATATATTACTTAAATAAAAATATATTATGTATATTATTTATATAATAATATACTATATCTATTATTTATATAATAATAAATTATATATATTTATATCTAAGTTTGAATCATAATTGCTCATTTGGTCATGTGGTTTTGCGTCTTCTATTGCACTAAATTATTGAAGGTTCGAATCCGACACCCTGTCTATATCTATTTTATCCACTTAATTTTATTGGGTCAATTTCAAGCCGAACACAATCTGAACACGAACAATAATATTTAAATCGAGTCGAACACGAACACATCATTCACGAGCTGATTTCAAACACGAGCAATTTTGAACGAGCCAAGCTTGAGCTCGCTCAAACTCGTCTTGTTTACAACCCTACTTTGATGTACCTTTTTTATCCATTCATTTCACCTAAAGTGTAATATGCCTCAAGAAATAGGATTTAATATTCAATTCCAACATATAACAACCCAAAAAATCACAAGATGCAAGCTATTTATCTTAAACAATTATTTGATATTTTCATGGAAATTAAAAAAATATGAAAATCCNAATATACTATATCTATTATTTATATAATAATAAATTATATATATTTATATCTAAGTTTAAATCATAATTGCTCATTTGGTCATGTGGTTCTGCGTCTTCTATTGCACTAAATTATTGAAGGTTGGAATCAACATCCTGTCTATATCTATTTTATCCAATTAATTTTATTGGGTCAATTTCAAGCCGAACACAATCTGAACACGAACAATAATATTTAAATCGAGCCGAACACGAACACATCGTTCAAGAGTTGATTTCAAACACGAGCAATTTTGAACGAGCCAAGCCTGAGCTCGCTCAAACTCTTCTCATTTACAACCCTACTTTGATGTAACTTTTTTATCCATTCATTTCACCTAAAGTGTAAGATGCCTCAAGAAATAGGATTTAATATTCAATTCCAACATATAAAAACCCAAAAAATCACAAGATGCAAGTTATTTATCTTAAACAATTATTTGATATTTTCATGGAAATTAAAAAACATGAAAATCCAATTCTGATAATAGTTTATGGGATTCTATTAAAAATTAATCATAAATGATAAATTAAAGAATGATTATATGAGAGAAACGATTAGAATGATATTTATTCTAGATAAGTACTTCAATTGAGCTGGGGTTAAAATGTGAACCACATAGCTGCATAAATAAAATTAGTGTCTTACAATTATAAAGGAGTAGGGATAAATCTAAGGTAACATGGATAGGAGATTTCCAAAATGATTTATAAAGAATAGATTTAAATGTCAACTAATACTTGGCAAGAAAAAAAATTAGGATTCATAAAGTTGAGTACTTGCAATTGAACTGGGGTTAAACTGTGAACCACATAGATGGGTAAATAAAATTATTGTCTTACAATTATAAAGGAGTAGGGATAAATCTAAGGTAACATGGATAGGAGATTTCCAAAATGATTTATAAAGAATAGATTTAAATGTCAACTAATACTTGGCAAGAAAAAAAATTAGGATTCATAAAGTTGACCCTAAATAATTGAGATTGTGCTAATGATGGTAAATTAATGATCATGAGAAACCCATAAATGTTTGAAATTTCACACAATAAATCTAAATTATGATAAATTTGGCAAAACACAATCTCACTTTCAACCAATAAGAAAAACTGTAGAAAAATAAGAAATAAATGGGGAGAAAAAAATGGTATAGAAGAAACATATTAGCCTCAGCCCTCATGTTATTACGAGGAGATGATCTCTCCTAGAAATTTTTAATTTTCAATTTTTTTAAAATATTAAAGCCCCATAATATGTGAGAGGAATAGCCTCCACATCTAGGATAAGAATTATATTTAATATTATAAATTTTTTTATATGACTCAAATCATTCATATTTATAGATGGAAAAATTATAAATTACTTATAAATTGTTAATAAACTAGTAAATTTCTAACAAACAATAGACAAAATACTAATAATTTAGTTACTAGCAAACTACTAACAAATTCATAAACAATTGTGGAAAAAATTTAATGGTATTGCCTAGAATAATGCTTGCAAAAATAAGGAAATCTAAAATACATAAAATAATTTAAATATTCACGAAACAATAAAAATTCTAATTTTATGCACGTCATTTTTACTTGACATGGATAAATTCGATTATAATGAGTTATTTGCTTGTTAGTCTTTCAATAAATGTGAGATGCGAGCTTAATTGTTGGATTTCTCGTAAAATTGAAAGAAGTGTCAAAATAGTTCTCTGACCCTTTGTTGGACCATTTTAATCCTAGAGATTATGAAGGTGTTAATTTAGTCGCTATACTCTTTTATATGGGTTGAAATAGTCCCATTTTGGACTATTTTAGGCCCCATTGAAAGAGTTGAATCACTAATTTAGCGTACTTATAAACTCTGGGACTAAAATGACCCCATATAAATTGTTGATGGACTATTTTGACACTAAAAATATCCAGATTTATCGCCTACGTAATTAAGAAATGTTTGATATCCACTTTCAGTAGTGGACTTTTTTTCCTTCACTATCAATAGTTTCAAGAACATGATCAACATGAACCTCTTGGAAATGTTTAGATGGTCCTGATTTGGAACTTGGAATGATTGGAATAGAGAAGAATTTAAAGTATGGTTGATACTCATGACATTGAAATTTTAGATATACAATAATTTTTGGTATTTCCAACTTAAGCATTCAGCATAGTGGGTTTTACAATTTTATATGACCTTACTTTTCTAGTCCTTAATTTTTTTTGTAAGTTTCCCTATAGGAAACCTTTCATGATTGGTTGTTAATGCATGCTATAGATTGAATTCCACATACTGTCAATTCACTTTTCCAATAAACGTATATTTATCATAGATAATAATCATTTATTTGTGAAAAATTTCTTACAAATCATGCATGTGACGAATGGATAAAAAAATAACATTTGATACATGTAATTGTAGTGCTAAAACATTTATTCTTTTCGTAGGAATTCTTTCCAACTAATTCTTGTAAACGAAGAAAATTTATGTTTCTTAAGCTTCATAATGATTGTACTAATAACTAGCAAATCATGCAAGTACAAAGTGTCTTTCATGTAGGGAAAATATATATTTAAATAAAAATTAACCCAAATGACTTGAAAATTAGTCATGATGAATATATAATCTTGGATATAGAAATAGATGAAATTTTGATTTTCATATTATCTTTGAAGAAGTTATCTTTAATAAATTTATGCATTTGTTGAAAATTTAATATCCTTAATAATATTCTTGTTATGAATAAGCAAGTCAAGAAACCAAGAATTAAAAATAAATTTGTTTATTGTTATAAGGATACTATCAACCTACAGTCCCTTCAGATTTACAATATCAATTAGCTTAATTGATTCCGCAACTTTTACAGGTTAGATTTGTTAATTTCACGGTCAACAATTTATTCTAATTTTATTTCATGATTTATATTTTTTTATGATCACAAATTCAACTCTAAATTCATGTCTTAGCCCTTAACTTTATGTTCAGGTCCTTTGGACATGCCATAGTGCATATATTCTGGTGCATGTTCAAATTTAACAAAAATTAAATAAAGAATTATATTTTGATTAGAAATATTTTTTTTTAATTTAGTTCACCATTTAAAGAGTATTCCTGTGTTGAATCCTTTTAAGATGTCGGGTTTCGTATTGTTCGTGAGTCAATAAAACTCGGGAGAAACCAAGGAAGGTAAAGGAAGAGAATGGTTGTGCTCTAAAGGCCTGTATTATGTCTTCACTGTATGACTTTTCTCTAGCGGAGCGGAGAGGATGATCTAACGAGCAAAGATCGAATGAGAGAGAATGGGTTTGAGACCTCATTAGAGAATCACGGAGTGGGATCCCTTAAAATGTTTCAAAGAGTTGATCCACGATCCTCCCCTTGAGATCTTCGGAAAGGCCCTAAAAAAAGAAAGAAAGAAAGACAGTGGGAGAGAAAAATAGCGATCTAGCTACTCCTTTTTATTCTTCTCCATGTTTTCTCAGGAAATCTATAAAATATGAGTCTTAGTCTCTCAAGTTTGCTCATAAAGTTTTGGCAAAAAGTCGCAACGTGGATGTCAGGCTGGTCATAAGTGAGGATGTGGCATATGCTCATCTAAGTGTGTAAACTAGTCGAGTCAAGCTCAAGTCATGCTAAGCCTGAGCTCGGCTTGTCTGTCAAATTGTGAGCTCGAGCTCGAGCTCGAGCTCAAGCTCTACTCACAGTGGTGGTAGCCGGCTCGCAAGCTAAAACTAAAAAAATAATTTTTACAGGAACTCATCGAAGAAGGTATTGGCGGTCAGAGGAGGAGGATGTGGCGTAGCTCACCGAAAAATGCATTGAAATGACTAGTGGTAAGTTTATTGAGCCTGCTTGCGAACCAACGTACTTGAGCTCAAGCTCATTTGATAAACTAGATCAAGTTTGAGCTCAAGCTCAAAACAAGTTGGCTTGCGAGCCTGCCCGACTTATTTATGCCCCTATGTCCATCCCAAATATCAATTTTAACTTTTGTGTTATGTTAATTCCAAGGACCACTGGTGAGACAAACTTGGTAGAAGAAGCTGATCGATCGATTAGCTAGATGAACTCGGCAAAGATTGGTTCAATAGGCCAGTTCGGTAGCTTGTACAAAATTGATGGCATTTCGACAAGCGAGGTCAGTAGGTTACCTTAGCAAACTATGTTTTGTGATAGTTATATCCNGAAGTTATCTTTAATAAATTTATGCATTTGTTGAAAATTTAATATCCTTAATAATATTCTTGTTATGAATAATCAAGTCAAGAAACCAAGAATTAAAAATAAATTTGATATAAATTTGTTTATTGTTATAAGGATAGCATCAACCTACAGTCCCTTAGGATTTACAATATCAATTAGCTTAATTGATTCCGCAACTTTTACAGGTTAGATTTGTTAATTTCGCGGTCAACAATTTATTCTAATTTTATTTCATGATTTATATTTTTTATGATCACAAATTCAACTCTAACTTCATGTCTTAGCCCTTAACTTTATGTTCAGGTCCTTTGGACATGTCATAGCGCATATATTCTGGTGCATGTTCAAATTTAACAAAAAAAAAATAAAGAATTATATTTTTATTAGAAATATTTTTTTTAATCTAGTTCACCATTTAAAGAGTATTCTTGTGTTGAATCCTTTTAAGATGACGAGTTCCGTATTGTTCGTGAGTCAATAAAACTCGGGAGAAACCAAGGAAGGTAAAGGAAGAGAATGGTTGTGTTCTAAAGGCCTGTATTATGTCTTCACTGTATGACTTTTCTCTGGCAGAGCGGAGAGGATGATCTAACGAGCAAAGATCGAATGAGAGAGAAGGTGTTTGAGACCTCATTAGAGAATCACGGAGTGGGATCCCTTAAAATGTTTCGAAGAGTTGATCCACGATCCTCCCCTTGAGGTCTTCGGAAAGGCCCCGAAAAAAGAAAGAAAGAAAGACAGTGAGAGAGAAAAATAGTGATCTAGCTACTCCTTTTTCTTCTTTTCCATGTTTTCTCAGGAAATCCATAAAATATGGTCTCAGTCTCTCAAGTTTGCCCATAAAGTCTTGGTAAAAAGTCGCGATGTGGATGTCAGGCTGGTCATAAGTGAGGATGTGGCATATGCCCTTCTAAGGGTGTAAACTAGTAGAGTCAAACTCAAGTCATGCTAAGCTTGAGCTCGGCTTGTCTGTTTGTGAGCTCGAGCTCTACTCGCAGTGGTGGTAGCCGGCTCGCAAGCTAAAACTAAAAATTGAATTTTTACAGGAACTCATCGAAGAAGGTATTGGTGGTCGGAGGAGGAGGATGTAGCGTAGCTCACCGAAAAATGCATTGAAATGACTCGTGGTAAGTTTATTGAGCCGGCTTGCGAACCAACGTACTTGAACTCAAGCTCGTTTGATAAACTAGATCAAGTTTGAGCTCAAGCTCGAAACAAGCTGGCTTGCGAGCCAGCTCGACTTATTTACGCCCCTATGTCCATCCCAAATATCAATCTTAACTTTTGTGTTATGTTAATTCCAAGGACCGCTGATGAGACAAACTTGGTAGAAGAGGCTGATCGATCGATTAGCTAGATGAACTCGGCAAAGATTGGTTCAGCAAGCCAGCTCGTTAGCTTGTACAAAATTGATGGCATTTCGACGAGTGAGGTCAGTAGGTTACCTTAGCAAACTATGTTTTGTGATAGTTATATCTTCCAGGTAAATGGGCTTATCAAGCCCATAAGGCCCACAGTGCTCGTACTTTAGCCCAAAAAATGTTGGTTTTTGGTATACATCATGATTTATGGTTTTTTTTTTTTAATGAAACCAAATTTAAGGTATGGTATGGGACATTTTTTCATAGAAACATTTATTAAAAATGTATTAATCNATACATCATGATTTATGGTTTTTTTTTTTTAATGAAACCAAATTTAAGGTATGGTATGGGACATTTTTTCATTAGAACATTTATTAAAAATGTATTAGTCCTAATAGATGAAGTTCTAATTTTTTTTCAACTTAATATATATCTCATATCTCAAGTTCATATTTAATTGTACAGTATATACATTAGCTTGTAGTGATAAGTAATTGAAAAATTAAATTGTGTTCTCATTTTCTTCGAAAGAGCTTTTCAGAAGTAGCTCATGAATTTTACGGCTATTTGAAGCAATTATATTCAACAACTTGTGCAGTTTAACCACTTCATTAAAATATTGTTTAACAATATAAGATGCGTCAATAGCTTTATGGCATTGTATCAGATAAGCTATTAAAAAAATGATCTGCTGCTATAAAATAGAATAATGCTTTTCAATATTTGGGGTAAACCCACAAATTTAAACTAAAGTCTTATCATGATTTATATGGAATCGGTAATGTTTATGAAACTTTATTTTATGTTCTGTACTTTTGGCATATGTAAGAGCCTTCTATTGTAAAATGTTCCACATTTCTTTTTAGACTTTGTCATAAATTGTTATTTTCAATCATTGCAATATTTTATCCCTGCCAAAGNGTCTTATCATGATTTATATGGAATCGGTAATGTTTATGAAACTTTATTTTATGTTCTGTACTTTTGGCATATTTAAGAGCCTTCTATTGTAAAATGTTCCACATTTCTTTTTAGACTTTGCCATAAATTGTTATTTTCAATCATTGCAATATTTTATCCCTACCAAAATGTGCAATGNTCGTGACTTGAAGATTGAAGAAAAATTGATTGAAAATCGGAAGGAAAAGATTGACAGATACATGAGGAAGAAGACCAGGAGAAATTTTGGCAGAAAAATCAAGGTAATCATATTCTCTGTACTATTGCTTCTGATACAAGGAAAAAACTTGACATAAAATTTTGTTCGTTTGCATATTGATTGAAAACTATATTGATTAGACGAGTTTCATTTAAATTTTTTTATATTAGNGTTTATTTCATTGCCAAACTATCTTCCGGGACAACCAAAAATGTGGTCTATTTGGTTCATTTAGTTTGTGCACCATGGACTAGTTTCATATGTTGACCGTCTGATTCCAAAGGTAAAACCCAAATAAGCAGGACATTTGAAAAATAACCAACTCTTTAATCTAATATCCCATTCTTCACTTCTTTTTTATTTTTTTTTTTTTGTAATTGATTGTATAAAAAAGAAAACTGTGGCAATTACATAGTTGTTGATTTCATGCTTAAGTTGTACAGATTCAAAATTTCAAAAAAGTCGTATGAATTGCTCAAGGTAAGCTTTGACAAGCAGTAGAATGACTTTTATGCTTGTAATACTTCTGTCCATGATACTGGAAAGAACTGTTCGAAGAAACTGCGTTCTTTAAAAGCACGTTTGTGCCTAATAGTCAGGAAAACAAGCAAAATCTTTTTTTTTTCTGAAAAATATTTTTGTTTTCATTTTTAATTTGTAAATATTTTATTATTTTTTATATAGTGCAACCTGATCTATTCTGCTCCTCCATCTGAATATGATGTGGGAGATCTATTCAATGCACCAGAGCCCATCATAGAAGAGCCTATACTTGAATTAGATCCTGTTACAGCTGCAATCTGTATGATGTCAAATTGTGAAGATGTTATTTCTGCTGAGGCAATGAAGGTTGAAGACATAGAGTCTATTCGAAATGAGCATCTCTTCAGTGAAGTTTTCTATGACTGCAAAAAGGAGCTCCTGGAGAAATCAGCTATCAAAGATTCTTTTCCTGAGCCGCCAAATTATAAGTTACCTGCAGTGCATGTAGAAGATGATCCTGGCATAGAGATGGATAGTTCAGTTTCTGGAGGGCAATTGCAGAAAAGTGTTAGTTCTGGATGCTTGAAATTAACTGAGTGGACTCAGGACAGCCCTGTGAAGCTAAAGTTAGATGGATTACATGAAGTGAATCTTGAAGATGCATATGGGATAAGGAGGACATACAGTGAGGGAGATATTCATGTAAGACCATCCCTTTATTTATTTATTTATTTTTTCAGTTTACTTTTGAAAATTTGCTTTGCCATGATTTTATGAAAACAATAACTAAAATAAACTAGCCATGTTGGATTTCAAATATGCATTTAGACATTCAAGATTCTTGTTTCTTGTTAATTAACCAAATATGTCATCATTCTTATTAGCAAAACAAGGGGCTTTGAAAACTCACCCAAGTGTTTGAGTTAGTGTCGAGTGGGAAACTATGGAGTGCTGATCTCACAATGTCTCGTCGACCGTTTCATCCTTCTGGAGCTCATTTCCTATAGATTTTATGTTTCATAGAACGTTGAAACCAAGCATTTATTATTGACACCTTGCTTGCTCTGTGAAAAAAAAATTGACTTGGGCTTATTGTATAAAAAATGATCTTAATTTATTAGAACTAAATGAAAAGACACTAAATAGGACACAATGGAGAAAAAGGATTCATGTAGCCGACCCCATTTCGTGGGATTAAGGCTTTGTTGTTGTTGTTATGTTGCTACTCCCTTTTTTTAGCCTTCAGTAAGCGTTATTTGACTAAAGAATATTGTACTCTGATTCTTGATTGTCATTAAAAGAATATATTTGAAGTTTTTCTTAGATTATGGAAAGCTTCAAGTAATTGGGATGAGGTTGCTAGGGATTGCAATGGAGTGTGAATAATGACAATCTAATTCTAATGGGTATCATCAACATCACTATTTTGATTTATCTGACTCTGTAGGATTGTTGGCTTAATGACATAACTCTGTTGACATGTGAGATTAACTTTATTTTGCATGTATGTTTTAAAAAACCTATTAAACATGAGCTCATTGTTCACGAATAGCTTGTGTTCGGCTCGTTCGTTAAATAAATGAGTTGAACACGAACAAATTTTTTAAACTCAAATTACAAACAAGTCGAACACAACGCTCGTGTTCGGCTCGTTTTAGCTCGAAATAAATAAATTATATATATTACTTAAATAAAAATATATTATGTATATTATTTATATAATAATATACTATATCTATTATTTATATAATAATAAATTATATATATTTATATCTAAGTTTGAATCATAATTGCTCATTTGGTCATGTGGTTTTGCGTCTTCTATTGCACTAAATTATTGAAGGTTCGAATCCGACACCCTGTCTATATCTATTTTATCCACTTAATTTTATTGGGTCAATTTCAAGCCGAACACAATCTGAACACGAACAATAATATTTAAATCGAGTCGAACACGAACACATCATTCACGAGCTGATTTCAAACACGAGCAATTTTGAACGAGCCAAGCTTGAGCTCGCTCAAACTCGTCTTGTTTACAACCCTACTTTGATGTACCTTTTTTATCCATTCATTTCACCTAAAGTGTAATATGCCTCAAGAAATAGGATTTAATATTCAATTCCAACATATAACAACCCAAAAAATCACAAGATGCAAGCTATTTATCTTAAACAATTATTTGATATTTTCATGGAAATTAAAAAAATATGAAAATCCAATTCCGATAATAGTTTATGGGATTCTATTAAAAATTAATCAGAAATGATAAATTAAAGAATGATTATATCAGAGAAACGATTAGAATGATATTTATTCTAGATAAGTACTTGCAATTGAACTGGGGTTAAACTGTGAACCACATAGATGGGTAAATAAAATTATTGTCTTACAATTATAAAGGAGTAGGGATAAATCTAAGGTAACATGGATAGGAGATTTCCAAAATGATTTATAAAGAATAGATTTAAATGTCAACTAATACTTGGCAAGAAAAAAAATTAGGATTCATAAAGTTGAGTACTTGCAATTGAACTGGGGTTAAACTGTGAACCACATAGATGGGTAAATAAAATTATTGTCTTACAATACTAAAGGAGTAGGGATAAATCTAAGGTAACATGGATAGGAGATTTCCAAAATGATTTATAAAGAATAGATTTAAATGTCAACTAATACTTGGCAAGAAAAAAAATTAGGATTCATAAAGTTGACCCTAAATAATTGAGATTGTGCTAATGATGGTAAATTAATGATCATGAGAAACCCATAAATGTTTGAAATTTCACACAATAAATCTAAATTATGATAAATTTGGCAAAACACAATCTCGCTTTCAACCAATAAGAAAAAATGTAGAAAAATAAGAAATAAATGGGGAGAAAAAAATGGTAAAGAAGAAACATATTAGCCTCAGCCCTCATGTTATTACGAGAAGATGATCTCTCCTAGAAATTTTTAATTCTCAATTTTTTTGAAGTATTAAAGTCCCATAATAGGTGAGAGGAATAGCCTCCACATCTAGGATAAGAATTATACTTAATATTATAATTTTTTTTATATGACTCAAATCGTTCATATGTATAGATGGAAAAATTATAAATTACTGATAAATTGTTAGTGAACTAGTAAATTTCTAACAAACTATAGACAAAATACTAATAATTTAGTTACTGGTAAACTACTAACAAATTCGCACAATATTGTGGAAAAAAATTAATGGTATTGCCTAGAATAATGCTTCCAAAAATAAGGAAATCTAAAATACATAAAATAATTTAAATATTCACGAAACAGCAAAAATTCTAATTTTATGCACATCATTTATACTCAACATGGATAAATTCGATTATAATGAGTTATTTACTTGATAGCCTTTCAACAAATGTGAGATGCGAGCTTAATTTAGTCTCTAAAATTGAAATGGTTCTCTGACCCTTTGTTGGGCCATTTTAATCCTATAGTTTATGAAAGTATTAATTTAGTCTCTATACTCTTTTATATTTGTTGAAATAGTCCCATTTCGGACTATTTTAGTCCCCATTGAAAGAGTTGAATCACTAATTTAGCGTTCTTATAAACTCTGGGACTAAAATGACCCCATGTAAATTGTTGATGGACTATTTTGACACTAAAAATATCTGAGATTTATCGCCTACTTAATTAAGAAATGTTTGATATCCACTGTCAGTAGTGGACTTTTTTCCCTTCACTATCAATAGCTTCAAGAACATGATCAACATGAACCTCTTGGAAATGTTTAGATGGTATGCCTGATTTGGAACTTGGAATGATTGGAATAGAGAAGAATTTAAAGTATGGTTGATACTCATGATATAAAGAGCAATTGGATGCATTGAAATTTTGGATATCAATAATTTTTGGTATTTCCAATTAAGCATTCAGCATAGTGGGTTTTACAATTTTATATGACCTTACTTTTCTAGTCCTTAATTTTTTTTGTAAGTTTACCTGTAGGAAACCTTTCATGATTGGTTGTTAATGCATGCTATAGATTGAATTCCACGTACTGTCAATTCACTTTTCCAATAAACGTATATTTATCATAGATAATAATCATTTATTTGTGAGTAATTTCTTACACATCATGCATGTGACGAATGGATAAAAAAATAAGATTTGATATATGTAATTGTAGTGCTAAAACATTTATTCTTTTCCTAGGAATTCTTTCCAACTAATTCTTGTAAACGAAGAAAATTTATGTTTCTTAAGCTTCATAATGATTGTACTAATAACTAGCAAATCATGCAAGTACAAAGTGTTTTTCANTTTTCCTAGGAATTCTTTCCAACTAATTCTTGTAAACGAAGAAAATTTATGTTTCTTAAGCTTCATAATGATGGTACTAATAATTAGCAAATCATGCAAGTACAAAGTGTTTTTCCTGTAGGGAAAAAATATATTTAAATAAAAATAAACCCAAATGACTTGAAAATTAGTCATGATGAATATATAATCTTGGATATAGCCAAATAGATGAAATTTTGATTTTCATATTATCTTTGAAGAAGTTATCTTTAATAAATTTATACATTTGTTGAAAATTTAATATCCTTAATAATATTCTTGTTATGAATAAGCAAGTCAAGAAATCAATAATTAAAAATAAATTTGATATAAATTTGTTTATTGTTATAAAGATACTATCAACCTACAGTCCCTTCGGATTTACAATATCAATTAGCTTAATTGATTCCGCAACTTTTACAGGTTGGATTTGTTAATTTCGCGGTTAACAATTTATTCTAATTTTATTTCATGATTTATATTTTTTTATGATCACGAATTCAACTCTAAATTCATGTCTTAGCCCTTAACTTTATGTTCAGGTCCTTTGGACATGTCATAGTACATATATTCTGGTGCATGTTCAAATTTTAAAAAAAATTAAATAAAGAATTATCTTTTGATTAGAAATCTTTTTTTTTAATCTAGTTCACCATTTAAAGAGTATTCTTGTGTTGAATCCTTTTAAGATGTCAAGTTACGTATTATTAGTGAGTCAATAAAGCTCGGGAGAAACCGAGGAAGGTAAAGGAAGAGAATGGTTGTGCTCTAAAGGCCTAATATTATGTCTTCACTGTATGACTTTTCTCTGGCGGAGCGGAGAGGATGATCTAACGAGCAAAGATTGAATGAGAGAGAAGGGGTTTGAGACCTCATTAGAGAATTACGAAGTGGGATCCCTTAAAATGTTCCGAAGAGTTGATCCACGATCCTCCCCTTGAGATCTTCGGAAAGGCTCCAAAAAAAGAAAGAAAGAAAGACACTGAGAGAGAAAAATAGTGATCTAGCTACTCCTTTTTCTTCTTCTCCATGTTTTCTCAGGAAATCCATAAAATATGAGTCTCAGTCTCTCAAGTTTGCCCATAAAGTCTTGGAAAAAAGTCGTGACGTGGATGTCAGGCTGGTCATAAGTGAGGATGTGGCATATGCCCTTCTAAGGGTGTAAACTAGTAGAGTCAAGCTCAAGTCATGCTAAGCTTGAGCTCGGCTTGTCTGTCAAATTGTGAGCTCGAGCTCGAGCTCGAGCTCTACTCGCAGTGGTGGTAGCCGGCTCACAAGCTAAATCTAAAAATTTAATTTTTACAGGAACTAATCGAAGAAGGTATTGGTGGCGAGGAGGATGATGTAGCGTAGCTCACCGAAAAATGCATTGAAATGACTAGTGGTAAGTTTATTGAGCCGACTTGCGAACCAACGTACTTGAGCTCAAGCTCGTTTGATAAACTAGATCAAGTTTGAGCTCAAGCTCGAAACAAGCTGGCTTGTGAGCCAGGCTACACTTATTTACGCCCCTATGTCCATCCCAAATATCAATCTTAACTTTTGTGTTATGTTAATTCCAAGGACCGCTGGTGAGACAAACTTGGTAGAAGAAGCTGATCGATCGATTAGCTAGATGAACTCGGCAAAGATTGGTTCAGCAGGCCAGTTCGGTAGCTTGTACAAAATTGATGGCATTTCGACGAGCGAGGTCAGTAGGTTATCTTAGCAAACTATGTTTTGTGATAGTTATATCCTCCAGGTAAATTGGCTTATCAAACCCATAAGGCCCACAGTGGTCGTACTTTAGCCCAAAAAATGTTGGTTTTTGGTATACATCATGATTTATGGTTTTTTTTTAATGAAACCAAATTTAAGGTATGGTATGGGACATTTTTTCGTAGGATAAGTAATTGAAATTTATTAGTCCTAATAGATGCTAGTAGATGAAAATGTATTAGTCCTAATAGATGCTAATAGATGAAGTTCTAATTTTTTTCAACTTAATAGATATCTCATATCTCAAGTTCATATTTAATTGTACAGTATATACATTAGCTTGTAGTGATAAGTAATTGAAAAATTAAATTGTGTTCTCATTTTCTTCGAAAGAGCTTTTCAGAAGTAGCTCATGAATTTTACGGCTATTTGAAGCAATTATATTCAACAACTTGTGCAGTTTAACCACTTCATTAAAATATTGTTTAACAATATAAGATGCGTCAATAGCTTTATGGCATTGTATCAGATAAGCTATTAAAAAAATGATCTGCTGCTATAAAATAGAA
>JXCR01007243.1:51701-65706 GCA_002079205.1 Phalaenopsis hybrid cultivar | reverse complement strand
AAAATTCATTCCTTAAAGTTACCTTCTTTATGTGCTCGAGCTCATCATCATCTTCAAGAAAGAAACCAAGGTACTTGACAGGAATGTCCACCTATACAAATTAATTAGTAGAAAAGGACAAATCAATCAGTATAATATTTCAACATGATATTTCAGGCCATTCGTATGTAGAGAGCTTGAACATTTTTCAAATCTCAGGCCATCATAAATAAAAATAGGGGCGTTTACCTACATACCACCTAATCCTTATGAATTTACATGTCTAACACCCATAGTTTGACTTTTACATTTATACCACCCAAATCTTTCATATCACATTAAAAATAGCACTATTTTAAGATTAAAAGTGAACTTTAGGTGTTAGATATGTAAATGCATAGCAATTAAGTGGTATGCTTATAAATTTTCCATAAAAATATCAAATTGATATGAACTCAGATTATTTTAACATGAAAAGTCTTGCTCGTATGACAATAAATTTATTCGAGCCAATGCTTTGAGTCCAGATCGACATTTGGTAGATCGAGTTTGATTTGTTTCCACTATAAATCAGATCTCAAAGGCATCTCATGCTCATGCTTGAACATATAAACATATCTTTAACGAGATTAATGTTCATGCATTTTAAAAGAATAAACAATCATATTAGAAAAAAAAAACAAAGCATGATTGATAGCCTGAGAAAACCACCAAAAAACTATAAAAATGATTTGAGTTTGAATAATCAAATATGACATCAAAGCTAATATATAATCTCAAAAGAAAGAAGTGCCCTTTTATCATAAATTTGATTATTTGGAAAAATAATTTCATTCAAATGTTAGATGGGTCTACATTCAAATGTTAGATGGGTCTACATTCAAACCAAAAATCCTTTTTTCCTATCTAATACAAAATCTAGATAAGGTTTTGATTAATTTGGGTACCACATTTCCTGCAGATGCAATACATTTTTAGAGATAAAGCTTCTTAAGAATACTCTCGATTAAGGTTGGGGTAAAGCCTTCAAGTTTTTCAACGTTTAGGTTTCCCAGATCGCTCATTTGAAATTTTCAAGCAGGAAAGCACAAGTATGAACAATCATGATCAGAACTCAAAAGAGAAAAGGCAGGAAGTGATTGGATACTGAGAAACCCAGTAACAGTTCAACTATCCTATAACTGAGCTTTAATTATTTTGAAATTGAAGAATATATATTTCGAATTTACATTTTATTAGAAGTTAGGGCTTATATCCTACTATATCCAATTGTAAGAAAACTCATGAGGTGAGAACTTATGTTGTAGCAAGACACAACTTCAGAACCTTAAGACTGAAGATGAAGTTTATTGTACAATTAAAATCTCAAACCTAGTCTGTAGAGATACAGGTGAGAGGACTAATCTATCAGAGCATATGACTTCCCTAGTCAAGATCTCATGGTTTCATTATTCTAGATCGTCGGTTATCTTAGTTTACTTAATACAGGGTATAACCAGATGATCCTTAACTATGGGTTACCTCATCCAAGGGTGTCACGCAAACCAAACGGGGGGACCTAATCCTAGGCTGACAAACAGGACTCACACTCCACTGCCATAAGATGGATAAGCCTGGAATAAACTTATGACGTCATGTGTGATGGCATATGCCAAGGTCACCCAAGTTACCTAAAGCTCTATGGGTGAAAAGATAAGATATATATGGAATTGAGACTTAAAACTTGATAGAATATGATCAAGATGTCTGATATATCACCTCATCATAAAATGAGGGGACACAAAAATGTGAATCCTCCTCAACAAAATGTGAGAAAGAATCCAAAGGAAAGAAGGAATATGACTTATGGCTTGACTTCGTGTAGTCAAGTTTGCCCAGATATCATCTCGGTGCGGTAGCGAATATGTCAAATTTGGACTTATAACTCGATCTACTGTGACCGAAAAAGCCTAAATGTATCCTGCCTACATGGTAGAGAACATATAAACGTATGGGTGGAAATGAAAGCTAACCACCCAAACACATCCAGAAATAGTCCATCATATGAAAGGTGGTAAAGAGAGACACCTTAGGGGAAAACTAAAAAAACTATTTTGAGTGCAGACATAGTACATATTATGTGGGTACTTAGCCTAAGAGCAAATTTGTCTTGTGTACGCCTAAGAGCAATTTAGTCTTCTAGTATTATTATTGTTTGATATAAATGGGCTTCTTATGTCTAGGGTTAGATTTATACATGAGATTGAGTGGTTAGTCTAAGGTTTAGGATTTGGGAGAGATTTCCTACCTCTCTAATTGTAGGAATTGAAAGAATTTTTCTACCTCTTGAATTGCAGATGTTATTTTTAATTCTTATTGAGTTGTTTAAATTATTGCAATAAAAATTAGTATTTGCCTTCCAAGTCATGATTATCACCGTACACGCGCTTATACGCGACGGTCATCTTCTCCTGCGCTGTCTTTACATACAACCACGTATAAGGCGACAAAGAGATCGCGACTCACAGTGCCAATAGCAGCGTCGAGATTGCAACTATCTAACAAGTGATGATCGCAGCTTACCGAGACCCTGAACTCGTGTTTTTCTCGCCTTCCTCTATCGCACGCAACAACAACAAGATCGAGTGTTGCCTTTGTGACTGAACTCTGCGATACAATCACGAGCAAACCTAGCTGGGGAAAACTTGAGAGATACAAACCTAGTTGGGCACACAGAGACCCAAAACTCCCATTTTTCTTTTCCTCCCGCGCCGTCTACACAACACAGTCGCGATCATGGCTATCTTAGAAGGCAATGTCTGGGAAGCATCGTATAGAGACCCGACACTTCATCTTTCACCTCTTCTTCCACTGTCTTCGCATACAACCACGATTCTGGTAAGTTGCGTACAGGTTCTTTCATCTTTTGGTGATTAAAACTTTTTTTTACAAAGAATGGAAGCTAAGAAAATAGATGATTTGGAGAAGAAATTAAAGGAAGAGATTAGCCAAAACAGACCTGAAATGGAAGAAAGGTTCCCCACCATAGAGGATATGTTTTCTTTCATGGAGAACTGAATGGAGGACCAATTCAAGAGTGTGGGGAAAACTTGAGAGATGATAAAGAAGCTTATTGAGATGCAATTCAAGACCCTGTAGGCAGTTCAATTCGCAAACCCTACCCAAGGTTTCAACAGAGATTTGTTGGCTAAATTGAAAGGAAAAGAGATCGAACGTGAGGAACGTGAGGAGGAAAACATCCACAATCACGAACCCCCTTTCAGTGCTCCGATTGCGATGGCTTAGAGATTTCCAATGAAGGCGGTTGGGCTGAGATATGGAGAAGTCATTTTGCTAGAGCATGAAAAAGAAAGGAGAGAAGCAAGGAGAGGATATGGCCATGATCAAAGGAAGGAGTTTTACCCCCGATACACGAGGGGAAGCAGAGTTAGGAAGTTGGGGTGAAGATGTTAGGAAGTTGAAAATGTCGATCTTCAACAGAGGAGAAGCACATGGGCATGTGTATCAGGGGAAGCGATACTTCGCTATGAATGGGCTACTAGATTAGGAGGAGAAAGTCATGGCGACAGGGTTATGTTTAGAAGGGAAAGTTCTAGCCTGATTTCAGTGGAGGGACGCCAGATACTTGATTCATTAGTGGGAGGAATTCAACGATTGTTTGTTGGAACAAGAGCAATTTGGGAAGGTGACCTACACAAACAATTATATGTCTCGATTCAGGAGGGGGTTGTCATAGAATATAGGGAGAGATTTGAGCTATTGTTAGCACGACTGAGAGGCATTTCGAAGGCAAGATTCGAGGTAAATTTCATGAAGGGCATAAAGCCCAATATACGGCCATCACTCTCAATTGAGATCACGGGAATTGAGGGACTTGATGAAGCTAGCTCGGATGGTAAAGGATAAGGATTAAATGAAGAAGGCCGGCTAGAGCAACACAGATGGAACGACGTACCGAACTGATACAACCACGATAATATCAAAAACTCAAATAGTGAAGTTCAAAGGGAGGCTGCAAGGGATACAAATAATGGACCACTGCCGGGAGAAACACTCAAACGTCTTACAGTGACGGAGATTCAGGAGAAGCGAACCAAGGGGTTATGTTTTTCAGTGTGATGACAAGTTTACCCCAGGACATGACAAGAAGGTAGAGAACAAAGAAATAAAGACGGTTGTGGAGGAGGAACACTCATTTTTTCCCACCTTGAGGACAAGGTGTCATTTAGAGGGGGGTGGGTTATATTATTACGTCGGTACCTGACCAAGGGAAAATTTGTCTTGTGTACACCCAAGGGCAATTTAACTTTTATTATTATTGTTGTTGGGTATACATGGTTTTATTATGTCTAGGGCTAGGTTTATGCATGAGATTAAGTGGTGAGTTTTAGATTTAGGGTTTTGGAGAGATTTACTGCCTCTTGAATTGTAAGAATTTGAGAGATCACCATCACTCAAATTGTATGTGTTTACCTTTGTATTTATGTCGAGTTATTTGGATTAGTGTAATTTTTTTTGTGTTTACCCTAATTTCAGTGGAAAAGTGTCGATTTTCAAGTCGTATCGTATCAGTGCATCAAGGTTATTTATCCTAAAATAATCTTTAACTAAGGTCGGGTCTTCTTTTGTAATGTATCTTAACCTGTGCAAGTAATCATTAGGATTAAATTAATTTAATTTAAGTTAATGTTTAGTTTTATATTAGATTCCATTTGGGTTTGAAATTGAGCTTATGCAACCTTTAGTTTAAATTTGAAAATAGATTCAATTCTTCAAGTAGTTGATTTTAACTTAGATTATTCTAGTGTCTCCAGTAGGGAAAACTTCTATCTACATCTTTAGCTGATTTTGTCTTCATACGTAGGCAGTGCGTCTTTGCCTATTTACAGGCCAAACCAGCTTTCTTCCATTGGTTATCTTGCCCATTTCACTATGGGGTAAGTATAGTCAATATCTCAAATCCTTCAATTCTAGAAACTTCTATTTAACATTCCTTAATAGGTAGATTCTAGAATACCTTAAAATATAAAATTTTGGAACCCCCAATAGTCTAGGGAAGAACTCCTTAATGTTCAAAAGTTTGCTAAGTGAATATCTAATATACTAAAAAATCCTCCTAAATGAAAATTAAACTACTTAAATTAATAAATCACAAAGTAAACATCTAAAAATAAATTAAATCATAATTCTCCTTTAAAAATTTAAAATCAATCCTTTAAAATTCTCCAATAATCAAAATATTTCTCTAATGAATAATAAAATAATAATAACTAGGACTGGGTCCTCACCAATCCCTATATTTAAATCCAGAAGTCCAAAATTTTACTTAAAATTCAAAATTCAAATTCAAAAACTTAAAGTTTTCACAAATTAAAATTCAAAATACCAAATTTAGAATTTCTCCTGATTTGAACTCCCATTTCATACCCAAATTTCAAAGATTTGAGTCAAATCTATTCCTCCATTGCCATACCTAAATTTGATTGTTGGATTCAAACTCAAATCAGGAAGATTCTTTTACTGGATCCCCTCCCATACCAACCCTCTGATGTAGTTTAGGTCTACCCTATAACACAAGTTAAGTGGTTGGACAGGGTCCAAGCCTTTGATTCTGCAAACCTATAGTCAAACCCAAATTTAATTTTCTAGGTTCTAGAATCAATTCTCAAGAATTTTGAATCACATATAAATTAATATTTATTTGACTCAATCTCAGAATTTTGAATCACATATTAAATTCATATTTGTTTGACTCAATTCTCAGAATCAAGGTTCTATGATTGAAACCCGCTTTGGCATACCTAAATTTGATGAAGCTGGGCTTAATCCAAATCAAAGATGCAAAGCAATTGAAATGACAGAAACCACCCACAAATTTATTCATATCTTGACACTTGTACTTATAGGTCCACTTTATAATGCAAATTAATTATTAAGATAGGCGTTAATTTTTTTAATCCAGAAAATTATAAAACTCTAAATTGAGCTGTTGTTGACATTAATAACAAAAAGATATCTTTTGTACAATCAAGTTCTTCCTACGAACCAGTTTGAATTCAATCTTTGAATCAAGCTCACCTTGTTAATGACTGTCATTAAACATAACTAAGACTTTGACAATTACAATACAATCGATGAAAATCCTTTTATTTTTTAGAAGACAAAATTGTTATCAAGTATTAATGCACTAAATTTTTGTTATTTAGTCCTTTTATCTTGTGACTGGCTAAATTATTCCTTCAAATAAGAGCAACCACCTGGAATATCCAAGATGGAGTTTGAAACCTCTCTATAAATGTCTACAGTAAGCTTAAATACTTATTTTACAAGTTAATCTATGAATTTCTGAAGACAAATATGGGAGAGAAGAAATAAGTGTGAGATGGTGTAAACCCTACATCTATCAGAGTATATCCATTCAATTCTAATGAATCTAATAATTCTTGTCAAACAAGGATGTCCCTGTCTTAAATGTTTATGGTGGGCGGGCCTTTCTTGATAGAGTTAGAATTTACTAATTTTGATAATCAGGAAAAGCTTCAAGTACTACTAAATTTGAATAGATGTGCCACAATCTCTTCTTTCGAGGAAATTATAGAAGTCAAACTTCATCATGGCAACTTGTCTTTTATCACCTAAGAAAAAAAGCAAAAATGTAAAATAAGGTTATTTGGTTTTAACAGAAAACCTGCGTCATTACAAAATGTTCCTCTACGGGGCATGTTCGTAGATGGCTAAGGTCAAATATAATGATTTAGCCCATAAAAGGAGGCAACATTATCTTTAAAAAGAAAAAAAATCTTAAAATCTCACTCCTTTGACAAAGATTTTCTCCTTTGTGATAGCTAATCTATTTGCCCACTTTTAAATATCTGCAATGTGATTCACTCAAGCCATTTAGAATTCTTGTTGATTCAAGCTGATCCATCAACATATCAAAATCAAATTGGAGTTTATTTTAACTTTAAAAAAATCCATTTGAAATGGCCTTGAAATTAAAGTCTTCTTCAGACAAAGTGAGAAAAAATAGAAAAGAAAAGAAAAAAAAAAGGAGTAAGAAAAAGATAAGAAAATAATTGACTTTATCAATCCATTGATCATAAAATGATAAATATATCTTTATAGATAGATGACAATAAGGCAGTCCTAAGAATGACAAATGTTTGAGTCTAAATTATCATTATTCAAAAGAATTATCCAATATGACAATTTTCGCTCTAACATCACCAACTTCAAACCTTGCCGCAAAGTTGGAAGTTGAAATTACCCCACATTTCCAATAAATTTCCAAAAGTTCATCATTGTCCTTTTTTTCACTTAGATTTTTTAAGTCAATTTCAAGCTCAAATTTGAACTCCATCAAAATCCATATAACTAAAAAAATAATAATAATAAAATAGCTTGCCGTAAAATGAGCTAAAAGAAAAGAATCAACTCGTGAAAGAATGCAATCCTTAGTTTGTCACTGTAATTTTCACTTTTAAATGAAAATGAAACCAACAACACCGTTAGGTTTTCTTTTAAACTTGGGAATTTGTCATATAAGTCCCAACTACACGTCAGGATTGTCCCAAAAGTGACCGTCTCCAAACTCAAAATATAACCTATGTACTATTTTACGAAACAAGCTTCTTGATGCCTATGCTTGAAATTGAGCATCAAGTAATAAAAAACTAATCGACGCTGGTTTTGTTTGAGAAGATAGTATCATTATTGGCTAGCTAGTGTACGGTCAACTAAGAAAAATAATGGTCAAATTCGCTCATGTGTCGACTTTAGAGATTTGAATGAGATATATCCCAGAGATGAGTTCCAGTTGCCTATATCATAACTCATGATTGATATTGTCTCTTCTCATGCAATCTTTTTATCCAAGGACAAATTATGTGGTAACAACAACAATAGAATAATGCTAGCATATTGAACTCTTCTTGGGATTTATAACTGCAGGGTCATACTCCTCAAGCCTAAAAAATGTTAATTTTCAAATATCAGCAAGCTAGTTTGTCCATAATCAAATAGAAGGTTGTGTCAATAACTCGGTTTTGAAAATAGTCTTGAAAAAGGGAGAATCACCTTCAGTAAGTTGAGAATTGTTTCTTCAAGCAATTTTACCACAAAAATCAAAGAAATATATCCTATAAATCGCAGCATTTTTAACGAGTTTCTTGTATTTCAAGTGTATCATTGCAGGATCTCGATTGATCCTACTTGGATATAAACAATATTAGAAACCCAACCTTCAAAGAGCTTAATTTGATTTGAAAATCATTACAATATTGATTGGTGTTCTTAAGAAGAAACATTTTATCCTAAACCCTTGTGAAAGGTGTTTGTCATCTACTAAAATGAGTATCAATTTTTCCTTCGTAGCATAAATAGTGTTTGAGGACACCGCCTATGTTGGTAGCTCTAATTCTACCAAATGTTATCAATCTTTCACATTTTAACCTTTGACAAGTTTTAAATGAACTTTCAAGGCTTGGAATGATGACAAAAAGATAAATTGACTAAAATACAAAACTGGAAAAACAATGATACTCGACTTCAATTTTGTCAAACAAAAGCACTTCACATTCTTGTGGTCAATATAAAATCAACTTACACAAAAGAACACAAAGTAATACAAAAAATCCTATCAAGTCCTATCAATAAGCTAGCTAAGACAACTATATAGAAGAGAAAGAGCAAGCTCTTTCAAGATTTGAAACAGTAAGAAATTGTAAGGTAAACCACCATCATCATTCTCACCCTAACAAATTATAGTCAGCCGTAAGGTATTACCAAAAATGAACCTACTCAATTATTCCTACACATCAGTTGTTGAAGATGCAATTTTATAGAATAAATACTATTAGGAGGCAAAAAAAAATTTGTCATTTACAAATCAAAAGTACATGGCACCATACCTCCAGATTCGCACCATACTTCCTGTGGTTCTCTATAGAGTCTTGTCCACCAGAAAATGCATAACGATTCACCTACACAGTGTAATTACATCAATATTACAAATTTCATAATTTTGCAAAATTAACAGAACATGCTTTATCCTTGTATATAAATTCATAGTGTAAAGTACAAACTCAGCTTATTAAGTTTCTTTGGTAAATGTATCACACCTAAAGTAATAAATAAGCTTATGAAGCGTAGAAAAAGATCACACTTAAAAGCTACAAAAAGAGAAAAGAAACCTTGTTTTTAATGAC
This sequence comes from Phalaenopsis hybrid cultivar, assembly GCA_002079205.1. Lineage (NCBI taxonomy): Eukaryota > Viridiplantae > Streptophyta > Magnoliopsida > Asparagales > Orchidaceae > Phalaenopsis > Phalaenopsis hybrid cultivar. Next base: position 56,521 of record JXCR01007243.1, on the reverse strand, counting down.
TTTGGGCGAGTCAGTAACATAAATTGCAGAATTTGGATCACTAGCAGACATCTTTCCGGTCTCCCCCTGCAAGAATTCAGAATTCAGAAAATATACAGAACAGCTTATACTGCTAGCAATGATTATCATGGAAAGTAAAAAAATCATTAACAAAGAAGGAAAGGTTCGCAGAAGATGAGTTTAGAAATAAAGAAACAAAAACGTAGTGAACCGATTACAATTAGATAGCATCCTACTGCCTATAATGTACTCTTATGTTTAGTTGACATTCCATCATCTACATGGCATATTGAAAACTGTATTTCATCAATAGTTCAAAATTGGAAGCTAGAGGGCCAATTTTAAGGAAAATGATCAAATGTGTAACAAAATTGTCTGTAAGAAACATTTCTACCCATTTCAGCTGATTTAAAAAAAAAAAAGAATACTGGGGCGGTAAGATCTATGTGCATCAGAACAGAAAAAAGAGAGAAATTTACATACATAGCAAAGAAAATTTATGTATTTACATATCTCACACCTAAACTTTAATATTTCCGTATATACTACTTTGGCGCTTTAAACCTATCATTGCAAATGTGTATTTAACTTTTAAAAAGTGATTATAGTGCTATTTTTTATGTGATTAAATATTTGAGCATTATGTGGATAAATATGAAAGGATAGGTGCGAGATATGTAAATACATAAGAATTGAGCACTATATATGTAAATGCCCCTAGACCATATATATGGAATAACCTAAGTACCTGAAGGGCTGGGAAAAATGATGACTCAATTAAAGCAGGCTTCTGATAGCCTATCCTAGGAGCAACATCTCTAGTCATTCTGAAGTAAGGGTCCTGTTAAAATTGTAAGTAAATAAATATTTATCAGAAAGATTAGTCAAAAACAGTAGAATGGTAATCAATAACATTAAGAAGGGTAGTAATAGTTTGCAAAATAAACAAAAAAGTAATAACAAAAAAATGACTGAAGTTATTTAACATGAAACAACAATAAGATGCTCATTTTTGCAGATAAAAATTCATCCCCCTGTTCATAGAATTTCATCAAATTCATCAAACCTCACAAATTAAATTTTGAACATTTTGGTCCTTATTAAGTAAAAATCTGAACCATTTTGCCTCATATATCATATGAGGAATAGTTATTAACCAATATTCATAAAATTCTATGGTGATGTCCTAAGACATCGAGCAAAGAAAATCAAAACCAGCTCTTCTTCGCACTTCCAGCATTGATCATTCAAATTCTAAATGCAAAATCAAGCATGTAGACAAATTTCATTTAAATTGAGCAACTCATTATACCATCTTACTCTTCCATTAAATGAAAACTTAGCATGCCTGATTGACAACTAAAAAGTGTTAGAATCTTAATTAGGGTTCTTTAATTTCTTCAAGATTTTCAAATTATTTTTTATATTTCTTCCAACTAATCGATTCAATTGCATATTATTTCTTTACCCATAATCTTCATTCTTTCTCTATGCTTTAATCCACTCCACCAATCCCATGGCTTTAGTAAACCAGCTCTTCTTCGCCTTCCAGCTCCCAATACCTTAACTTAGTAAACTCTTCAACAAGCCCTTAAATTTCCACAAAATCTAAAATAACCACCACATTTAAATTTGAACTTCTTACTCATAAAAGTTCCAAACCAAATAGAATTCAAATATTAAACTACATTTTTAATCAATCTAATGAAGTTGGCCTCTATATATGTTTCATAAGTTAAATTGATCAATAATGACGAAGATAACACAAGACGAATGTAGCGTCACATATATCAAAGTCAAAATGCCTCGATCATACTCGAATTCATATGAAACAACGTCCGTATGCAAAACACACTTCATCGTTACATTCAGAACATATAAATTACTTCTGAAGGGATCTTTCATAATCGAAAGAAGCGAGCAAGACAAAAACAATTGACCGCAAGCGCAAACCATGTAGTATATGCTTGGTTTGCCTCGATGATCACCAACACTAGCCAAATGACATCTGATTACAAAATGAGATAAGCGGGCATGTTCGATTGGTCCATAAGATTTAAATGGGTTTATTCATGTCCAAATTAGACTCACTTTATTGGATGTTGAGAGGTCAGAGTCATTATCATTTAAAAATTATAAAAAATTAATATATTTTTACAACACACACACACAAACATATATATATATATATATAATTAATTGTTTCTCTTTCATCTATACATCAATCCATTTGATTAGTTGGCTCTAAAGAAATCTTTAATCATGTAACCCCCACTCTAACCTCACTTTTGGAGGGAAATGACTCTCACGGCAAGAAGCAACAAAGAAAATAAATCTTCAAAAACCGCCTAATCGCTCTTTTTATTAACTATGTTACCAAAATTTTGCAAGAGGAACCCAAAAAAAGGGCAAATTCATTCCCTCCCCCTTTCCTCTCTTTGATTCTTCACTTTCTCACGCATACCTCTATTCCCTGTCTAACTCTCAATTTTTAAAGAGGTCTCCATATCTCGCTTCCTTGGTCATGCACGCATGGCCCTCTTTCTTTTCGTAACCGCTATTCTACCTCCCCATTATTCTCACTCTCTCACGTCCTTCCACTCTTTGGGCTGGAAAACCAAAATTTCCTTACTTCCCTGTGTCTCACACAACATCCCAATCCATAAGAACCTCTCCCCGTTATTCCCACCGCTGAGCCACGTTTCCAATACCTCCCACGCCAGAAAGCCAACCTTCCATTTCCCATTCCACAAGTGGCTCCCCTCTCCACCCGAGCTTCTACTTCCCAAATGCTAAGATCCCACGTTACACGCAAAAAGCCACGCTTGCAAACCACGACATCTACTCTACCCTGTCGGCAAACTCCCTCCAGCAAGCTTTTTCAGGTGAACCACCCAATGTCTCTCCAACGCTCGCTTGCCCTCTCGCCTGCTCCTCCTGTTCCCACCCTCTCCGGCAAAACTTCTCATTGCCTCCCTTCACAGCACGTGAGCACTCTTTCCCCCTGCATAAAGCAGCCACTCTTATCGGAGCGAGTAAGAGGGAGAGGAAGAGAGCGAAAAAATTAGAGAGAAAGAGAAACGAGAAAGAAAATAATATATATATATATATATCATCACCACTTCACGTCAATCTCATAGACATAAAAGGTGGTGCTCATAATCTCCAATTTCTCATTTGCAGCGTTTTTATCCTAATGAGAAGACCTCGTACATGCCTTTAAGAGAGTGGCACGGGAAGCTCATATGCGACATTCGCGGTGCAATTTAAACGCTAATCATTAATTTGTGTCCACAACAAACCCGTGCATGCTTTTAAGAGCATGGCGGATTCTTCGATGACATTCACGACGAGAGGGATATACATATGTGCTTTAACGTGTGCTTGCAAGTAACTCATACATGCCTTTAAGGGGTGGGTTTCAAGTACTTCGGTCACGATGTCTCACGGCAACAGTCATACATGCCTTTAAGAACGTGGCGGTTAGGCCCGGCTTTCCTAATGTAGCCCTCCTCATGGAGATGACGCCCGGATGCTGCAAGAATGCTAAAATTTTCTTTGAACTAGCACTAAACTTGAGCAAATTTNTACATGCCTTTAAGAACGTGGCGGTTAGGCCCGGCTTTCCTAATGTAGCCCTCCTCATGGAGATGACGCCCGAATGCTGCAAGAATGCTAAAATTTTCTTTGAACTAGCACTAGACTTGAGCAAATTTAAAAAAAAAAAACTCAAAATTGACTTTGTATAAAAAATGCGAGAAAAAAAATATATATCAAAAGCCTAAGTTAATCAATGCTTAAGTCGGTTTGCACTTGCAAGACAAAAGAAAGAGGCAAGTAAAATTGAAAGCAAAATAAAGAGCTTAAACACCCATCATTACGCACAAATTGAATGTTCATTGAACTCCAAATCCCTTTGCATATATGANTTGGCTCTAAAGAAATCTTTAATCATGTAACCCCCACTCTAACCTCACTTTTGGAGGGAAATGACTCTCACGACAAGAAGCAACAAAGAAAATAAATCTTCAAAAACCCCCTAATCGCTCTTTTTATTAACTTGTTTCCAAAATTTTGCAAGAGGAACCCAAATAAAGGGCAAATTCATTCCCTCTCCCTCTCCTCTCTTTGATTCTTCACTTTCTCACACATACCTATATTCCCTGTCTCGCTCTCAATTTTTCAAGAGGTCTCCATATCTCGCATCCTTGGCCATGCATGCATGGCCCTCTTTCTTTTCGTAACCACTATTCTCCCTCCCCATTATTCTCACTCACTCACGTCCTTCCCCTCTGTGGGCTGGAAAACCAAGATTTCTCCACTTCCCTGTGTCTCACACAACATCCAAATCCGTAAGAACCTCTCCCCGTTATTCCCACCGCTGAGCCACGTTTCCAATACCTCCCCACATCAGAAAGCCAACCTTCCATTTCTCATTCCACAAGTGACTCCCCCCTCCACCCGAGCTTCTCCTTCCCAAATGCTCAGATCCCACGCTACACGCAAAAAGCCACGCTGGCAAACCACGACATCTACTCTACCCCGTCGGCAAACTCCCTCCAGCAAGCTTTTTCAAGTGAACCACCCAATGTCTCTCCAACGCTCGCTTCCCCTCTCGCCTGCTCCTCCTGTTCCCACCCTCTCCGGCAAAACTCCTCATTGCCTCCCTTCACAGCACGTGAGCACTCTTTCCCCTTGCATAAAGCGGTCGCTGCTACCGGAGAGAGGAAGAGGGAGAGGAAGAGAGAAAAAATTAGAGAGAAAGAGAAGCGAGAAAGAGAGAAATAAACATAAAAAGTGAAAATAATATATATATATAT